>JTDE01002275.1:0-43189 GCA_014338405.1 Paragonimus skrjabini miyazakii | reverse complement strand
GCTGTGGTAAACACGGTTGCCTCATGAACAGAATGTCCGTGGTTCAAGTCCTGCCAGTGGCGATGATATTGACGATACTGACGAGCTCTAATGAGAGCGAAACTCGAGTCTAGTGCTTCTTTTCGAAAGGGGCCGACTGGACAGTCTATGGGGATGCGACAGCTGCGATCAATTGTGGCTGATGTTCAACATGAAATTAACCAAATCCCCGACTACTCATCAGTTTGGTTGTCAACCATATTTCGACGAAAGGGCTTTGTTATCACGTCTTGAAGACGAAGTTCATTATAATAATGTTAATCAATAAGGGAACAGAAGTCACTGCAGTTTTCACATTTCATTCATGCAGTTGAAGCCCTGGGTCGTAAGAGCAGTGTACACAAAATTTCGTTGACTGTGGAAAATGAGATACTTTATGTACAAATTCGCCATGATTAAAAACGAAATTTTATGCATTGATTTTCTTGGTCCATATATAACTGACCATTATTCGGTCAGTATTTATTCCGGTTCCACAGAAATGGCGCTCTTATCTATCTCGTATGCATCATGGCAGTAACTTTCTGTCCACACATTGCAACCACCTGCGAATCATGATTTTCTACGAGTAGTCCGCTACACTCACCCTTCTCCAAAAGATTCGCTATTCTATCGGCGAATGCGCAATGAATTCCATGTGGCTTCCTTAAGAGTCAAAGATGTCGCCTCGATTGCTTTCCTTAACAGAGAGTGCCACCTTCTCAGATGACTACAATATGTTTGTCTTTGCTTCTTTTTACTATGCAGAGTGTAGTCAAATTTGTATCAGTCGATCATTTTGTATAGTCTTCTCCACTTCGGGAGCAGTCTACGTTACGCTGGCCATCCTTGTTGATGCCACTTATGTCTTTTTGAGACAACAGATAATGTCTGCCGTTTGTTCTCCGTCTTACTGAGTATTTGTTCATTTGCACGGGCCTGAATAGCACTCGCATTTTCGTTAGCCAATCTCCCTACCCTAATGGTTTCAGCTAACTTAGGTTGCTAGTTTTGCCAAAAGCAGACGTCGTGATCTAGCATTAGCAGCGGGTTTCTACTGTACTCTGTAGGCTTATCAAAAACTGGAATATCAAATCACTTTTCATCTTCGGCCAGGTTGTCCTTTGCTTTAGAAAGTCGTATGCTCTGGAACAGCCGAAATATGAAACTTCGTGACATTTTCAGATTCTTTCCGAATGCTTAATTTTCATGTTGTAATCCCATCACGATCTGGTTGAAGCCGCTTTCACAGCGATCAGAATATTCTTAAAATTTTACTGAGTTCCTTATTTTTGATTGGTTTTATCTCCAACCATACATCTATTATCCATTTGGAGCTCCCCATCTTAACTCTGCAATTTAGTTTAAGTTCCTGAATCTTATTTTACAACCAGACATTTTACTCGAAAAATACTTTCATGTGTTAATCTGTCTCAGTGGTTTGTGTTAACCAATCTGATACCTGATTCTTATTTTCAGGCACATGACCAGCATATTCACTTTCCTCTTGTTTTCCTCATCAAAGTGATTCAATCTAGCGATTTATGATCAGTTATCAGATGAAGCTGTTGACCCGAAACGTACGGCTTCAATTTAATCAAACAGTCGCTAAACGTCTCCTTTCGTTTGTGGCATAGGTCTGTTCTGTTGGTGGAGTTAAGATCTAGTCAGCATACTCGCTGACTCAATAGTGTTGTTTTCCGGACCATCTTGATATCTCAGTCGCTGGCACTTTGGATACAACAAACATTTCACCAGTGCTGGACAATTTTAACGCTAAACATTGCTCATCCACTTACTATTTAATCAGGCTGAATGTATTTTGCGTTTTACTCGTCACTGTGAAGCTCCTGTTTTTCCCCCGTAGTATGGCGTACAACGATGGCATGATTGTGTTGAAAATGTATACAACCACACCGTGGAATCCTGTATCATCGGACAACTGTCGAAACGTTCGAAGTTTAATACTGGGTTGTACTTGATCTTCATAATTTCGTGGAAAAACGTATTTATTTCCCTTTGTTCGACTGTATGGCTCGTTAGTATCAAACATGGCACCGTTGATGTGCAAACCTAACTTACAACTTCACTTTAGCAAGACCTCAGTATGCGTCCTATGTCCAGTCTTTAATTAACTACACATTGTGATACTGTTTAGATGCGCAGCTAAAATTTTTTTTATCGCCATGAACCGGAATGTAAAGGATGATTTTAGTAGAAAGAACTCCGTACGGTTGAACTGCTATTGCTATTTTTTTCAGTGTGGATGTCGTTTCCGCTCTATCTTCTTGGTTGGTTCTTAACAAAAACCAGAACGATATTCAACCACCATGAACAACTTTGACTGTTGTAACTTGTTAGAAGTGTTAGCTAAGAGGCCTGTGAAACGAATGTTTTCCATTAAACTTTGTTCAAGCGTTCTAAAGCAACACATAACCGAAACGTTCAACTAGCATTCCTAGACACCAAAGCCAATAACTTAAAAGGTCTACTCACGTTCCAATCACACATTCCCTCAATGCACCACGTAACCGTCTTCTGTCTTTTACTTCGAGGCACACTGATATCCAGTGGGATCCATATGGTCTGAAGTTCCCCTGTTGTTAGGGGATTTTCATGTCTGAACTCAAAAAATCTATGGGGATCATCAAAGATCTTTAACACTTCTATGAACGCACTGAATATTGGTGGTGCCACCGAAAGTCTGCAGCGCGGTGTGTAACAGCTTTGTGCTTGACTGGTCTGATCTCTTCCGCGACTATCTAGACAGAAATGTCCAACAACCTTCTTTCCCCGTTACCCACGGTTTCAGTGGTTTTCAAAAAATATGTTCCAGTATTAGGCAGGTTGGTTTTTGTTACTAGCACACAGCGGTGTTTTACGTTTTGTTCACTGATAAGGACAACGTATTTGCTTGAGTCTTCGTTCTGTGGACTGAATCGCTCAACTGCTTTAATCCCCGATGTATATGCTTCGATCTATTCTCCTTTTAACTGTGTGACCTACTCACTTGGTGCACCCATATTAACTAGATACTTCTTACACCTTCCGCTTACTTCCTCCAACGCCTGTAAGACTCTTCTACGTCCAGGAGTTTTGTCTTATTTTTTCTTCGCATTTGTCAGAGCCATTGTTGATGACATTAAGTTTCGTGCGTTCTGTGAAAACTGGATGACATCTAGCCAAATGGGTAACAATGCTGAAGGAGCTCAATCTACCAACTTCGAAGACAAGCCGTTAGTAACTGCGTCCTCAAGGACCAGTCCATTTGCACAGATGCTGTATCCAGCTAACGTCAGAAAGCAACGCTACACAATGGGTCCTCCCCAGCTCTAAACGGTGACACACTGTACAGCCGCTTTGACTCCTGATTATCAGTTCCACTCACCACAGCTTTCTTTATGTCGGCATATTATAACTTCACAAGACTCCCTCTTGCCACACCCGACATTGTCTCTGATCTTCCCTTCATATGCATTCTAAAGATTGCCAGCTTCTCGCGGTCGTTCTTGACCCCAGCCGATTCAACGGTGTCCTCGAAATCCTGGTAAGAGTTCGGACTTTGTGTTCTTCAAATGGCTGTGGCCGAAACATTAACACCCTTGATGTAACTATCATACAAGACGTTGTGTCTAAGAGGATGATGATACTGGGAGCAGTACATTATGGAATCTGACGTACACAACATACAGATTAATAATTAACAAAAACACAATTGTGGATAATGGATAGCTTACCTATCATCCAACTGACAGGTTGTCTACTCGTCACTTCATTTTTGGACATCTGTCCATGATTTTATACAAATCGGCGAGTAATTCTCGTTATGCACATCCAGATAATCTAACACTGACGTTGTGAGTAGACAGTAGACTGTTTTGCTCAGTGACGACTATCCATTCATATCATTCATATACGTCCTAGGAAAGCAAAACAAACTCGGTGAATGTGAAGGTTAACATAACCCAATTTCCTGAACAGTTCCATTTAAAAATTGCATTGGAATGATTCTGAAGGCATCTTCAAAGGCGATTTTCTCATATAACTTCACACACGTCAAACACAAAACGAAGTTCTTTCTAACTGAGAATCTCATTGTAGTCAGCGGCACTATCACTAAACAAGCGAAACTCAGACGATTTAATTTCGTGTGATGTGATGCGTGTGGCATTTTGAAATTATTATTATTATAGAGGATAAAATTCATCTCGTCAGCATATAATCTGCTTTTTACAAACACATTCGATCACACGTTTTCTTCCATGCTTTTTTTCACTACAGATCCTGAAGAACTCAGGTTAATACTTCAACCCAAAGGTATCAAGTACTACGTTCCTAGTATAAGAAAACTCCTAACCGTTGACCCAGAACAAAAGAATCTTACTTCGGACGAAACTTGGGTTCTTAAATTGAGTATACCACCAGAGAAGGAAACATGCGTCCCAGGTCAACAGTCACCAACCAAACCTAATGCTATGACTGTCACAGCATATGTCAAATTGGGAGAATGTCGACCAATAACCAGAGTGTATGAACTGTTATGCCCAGGTAGTTTGTTTGAAATTTACACTCCAGCGTTGAAATCAAGTGTGTCTGTCTCCTAACTACCTTCCACTACCGTTGACCTAAATGCCAGCTACATCAAATCTGCATTCCCTTTCGGTTCGCATAACAAGTGTATTGCTTCAAGTGTTCATACCTAAGTAGCACAATTGATATCAGTTGGCCTCCTCTCCACCGCTTGGGTTTTATCATGATAAATGCGAGATTGTCAAAAAAGGTAATTTCATTTACCTTATTAAATGGGTACTGGCTTTATAGAGTCTGACACTTCGGGATTTGCCCTCAAAACGTTTGCCGTTCAATCGTTGGATTCTATGAAGACCAGAGCTAGTTGCCAAACTTTTCGAAATCTACTCATCATATCCATTTATCTTCCAATTGAATGTCGTGGATTGGCCGAGTCTCGTTTAGGTGACAGATATGGGCTTATGCTACTCCGCTCGGATAATGACAGACAGCTATTTTAATTGTGTGCTGATCATGGACGTTTTATTTAGCTCGCACTAATTTTGGGCATTGTACCCATCAATGCTATACTTGTCGCCTCCCTTCACCTCTTGTCTCAAATTGACTACATAGCTGTTAGTCATGGATTACGTAGCCCCATTCATGGCTGCCGTTCGTGTAGGAGCACATAGATGGGCTCAGACCATACGTTGGTGTGTTGCCGTTCTGTTCTTAATTTTGCTGGGCAACGACCTTAACTACAGGAACGGTTGGTTACTGAGACAGTGGCCAGGCTGTCGCCTGAGCATGAGTACTAGACTAGCCTAGAGTGTAAGTTTCGCAGTCCTAATTACGAAGATCTTAACTGTTGTTTGGCCCAAATCTCAAAAACCATTCACGAAGCAGGTACTGTAGCATGCGGTAGTTCGTGGGGTTAGACGAACAGAGATATTTGAACAAAGCAGTTAGAAGACGAACGCTGGTAGATGTTAGCATTTCATGTTGGCTGGTCAGCATCAGATAATATATAACACTGAAGATTTTAAATTTAACATCTACAATACTTGGGGATGGGGTATGAACAAATGAACGAACAAAAAACATCCGATTGTGTGATCCGAATGATATTCACTGCAACTGCCAGTGTTCATCTTCCAACTGTTTTGCTCGCATTGCTGAAAGGATATAACTGTTTCAAACAGAGAACTCCCCAAAGTTGTTAGATTCCAGACAGAGCAGTCCTCCTGGCAGTTCATATGACAGGTTCAGGAGAGACATCCATAGGAAGCTAAGACGTAGCCTGATCGTTGATTGTGAAATTTAGCTAGTTGAAAAAATTAGGAAAAGGGAAACTACTTCTATTCCAGAGAACATCGGAAGACTCTCTTCAAGCTTATTCATACTGCTGGTCCAAAGCGATCGTCCGTCAATGCAGCTACCAGTGAGATGAATGATATTCATCCATAATAAACCCAGTAGATTAGAGTGCCAGACAGCACACTGATAGTCAGTTTAGCTGGCCTCCTGCTTATACTATGTTACCGCCACAAATTTGGAATGTGGTACACTGGTTGGTGGATTTAGGTCCACTCATTAAAATTGAGGTTCGTGAAAGCAGTTCGGCTCTCAAATGTGTCAACACTTTTCAAAGAAGGTGGAATGGCGTTACTACAAGCGTTGACTCAGCTGTTTCAGTTTATGTGGACGACGGAGTGTCCCAGTCAGGGTCTTCATATTTCATGACCACGTTTTTACATGACCATCACGCCGTTTTACCCAACCGTCGGTGGACGCAGTTTAAAGTGCTCGGCGCGGTAATCGCTCAACTGGCATACTTTCGGTTCAGCGGATTGATCTACGGTTTTCGAATTGCTTAAACTCGTGAGTGTACCGCAAATGCATGTGAACTTACTGTCGGTATTTTATTTTCATACTTCCGCTAAGTTTCATCTTCAAGATACGTCAAAGCTGTCCACTTTCACAAATGTTAATTAAGTTTATCATAGAAGCAATTATACGGGGCTGTCCGCGGGGTTCACCAGATCTCGGTGTGTGCCGCCACGGTCAGGGCAATATGCATTAACTTAGGACATCCCTGGCGATAGAAACATCCATCTGAGGTCTACAGGTTGCTTGTATAAAGCAGCTGTCTATAGTTATGGAACTCAGTCACTCAGTAGAAGGCGTTCACTGTCTTCAAGTATCTGCCAGTCAATGTGTCTTATCGCCTGCATCGGATGATAACAAAGAGCAAATAACGAAGAGGTTAGGGAGCAAGTTATTTGTAGAGATTGGCAAGTGAGTTCTTTTGTTCAATTGTTAAGTTTGTACAGACACAAATGGTGAGGCCACGTGCCAAGTATATCAGTTAATCTTATTCGTTACAGAGCAACTTGTGCCCCTGCTGCGACTGACTGGCATAGAGTGCAAGGTAGACATATGGTGACCCGCTAAAGTGAAGTGGAGTGAAGTCGTTCATCTAGGGGTTGGTCACTGTAGGTCGAGTTCATTCCCCGGGCTTGGGAATTAGCAGGAGAATTCAGTGAGATGGAAGCTAATCAGACTCAGTGGCATGAGTGGTGTCTCTGTTTTGCCGAGTTGTCTGTGAAGTGAGTGTACTTAATGACACTGGGCAGGTAAAACCCGTAAGGAGACTGTCTCGCTGATGACGCCTCACTTCCACTTATATTTTGGTTGTTTGTTTGCAAGGTGCAAGCACTTCATTGTTGCCTGTTTGAATATAAACATAATCGTTTAGTAGTTAGGTTCCCTCCCCTTTTTTTCCTTTTTCGTTTTTTTCTTGGCTAGCGTTTATTTTGTTTTCTACGATTGTATAGTCGTTGAGCATCGACGAGGATCACTGGTGTATTGTTGTCCATGACTAGGGTGATGATGATGGCGATCTGTATCTCAGCCTTTTCGGCAGTTCTGGAATGAGGTCACTCTGGACAACTGTCTCCCGAATATATTGATGATGTATTGTCATGTGCACGGTTTTCAGGTTTTTGGTTTGTTCTGATCTTGTAGCCTATGTCTATAAGGACTACTAACTTTTGGAGTTTGCACAATATTTGTCTCAGTTTAAGTTCAGACAACAACAACTTTTTGTATACTTACTCACTACATATTTCGGGGCTTCTCGGTATTTCATGGTCATTTCATGTGGTACACACTAATAAGGAAAACTTGGCGTGTAGACGGGAACTACCATAAATTGAAGTGAGTCATCCTTTGTGTTCACTCACGGTAGTACTAAGAGTGACAGAGTCAATCAAAATCAGAATAGACAACCCAATCTACGTAATCCTCTCTGGTCACAAACATAGTCTATACAGTTATTCATTTTATTTTGTAGCAAACAACTGGTGAGGTGGTAATTAAGTCTGCGTATTTCAGAACTGTTCGCTGTGGCATTTAATAGGCACGATATAGCAGTTATTTATATAACATAAGCACCACTGACAATCGATGGAAGCTTTCGCATTCAGATAATCTTTTAACCAGGACCATTTTGAAGTTTACACCAGATTCAAATTACTCCCCTGCAGTAAACTGCATTATCAACATGTTTTAACACGGTGAACCTCAAGTTTGGTGATTACTTTAGAATCACACCTGCTGAATGTGGGTGTGGGGACGTGACAGTCACTGAGTAAACCTGTTTAGTGCTCCATTGTAGTTTGCTTTAATTTTATGCTGGTTTAGAGTTGTTTACATTTAACCCGTCTCTTGTTCAACTAGAACATAACGTAAACAGTTGCACAGAGCTTGCTCTACCGCAGTTGAGTTAGTGGCAATATTTGGCTCAAATGAACTGTTACAAGTTATCTCACCACATTCAGTCCAAATAACCGCTATCATTAAACCGTTTGCAATAAGGCTTACTTACGCTGTCTATTTTGTAAAACCAGCTTTGCTTCGTTCAAAAAGATGTCACGGGTAGGTGGCTACGCTTTTCACTTTAAGCTTTCATAATAGCACTTTCATCTGTTTCGAGATCACTGCTTCATGTCGCGATATTCAGTTAGGTTATTTCACGGGACGTCTCCGGTAGTGCTCAGTTTTTAGTGTTCTAAATTAAGTGGATCTCATTGATGTAGTAAAGTAAAAATTTGAAACGGAAACTTGGTACTGGTGTCGTGCTCTATGTGAGATACTGCACTAGCAGGCCTCTTACCGAGTCAGGTTGGTGGATACTAATTAATGGAAGCTGACCAGGGCAACAGGAATGCGAGATGTGCTCTGAAATGAGTAGGAACCTCCGATCTAAGTCATCATCATCATAGACAGCAATACATCGGTGGTTCACACTGATGCTTAAGTGACACACAACCACGGAGAAGAAGAAAAAGCAAACCCTGTTTAGAAAAAGAGAAGAAAGTAAAGGAAGGGGAGGGGACCTAACCACTAAAAAATAGGTACGCCTATATTCAAACATACAACATCAAGGCGCCTACCCCTCGCAAACAAACAGCCAAGCTGTAAGTGAAAGTAAGTCGTCATCAGCAAACCAGCTTCCTTATGTCCTTCACTGCCCCGCATTATTAAATGCGCTCACTTCACAGAAAACTCGGCCAAACAACGACAACATTCACGCCACTGAGATCAGTTAGCCACCATCTCATCTAACATCTCAAGCCACTGACTCTGTGAGTCGCGAGAGCCCCAACCTGGGAGACAAACCCGATTAACAATGGCCAACCTCTTCGTGAACGATTTCATTTGTCTACGCCAGGTCATCATCCGTCCACATCACAGCTTGCGCCAATCGGCCGCAGCGTTGGCAAACAGTGCTCGGTGTGGCAGACGACTAGCTGGCATCCTTGGTACATGCCCTAACCATCTAAGTCTGTGCAAATGTAGTGAATGAATAAAATAACTCGTTTGACAATAACTACCAAACACCCGCTTTCTAACCTCCTCGTTGCTTACTCGTTGATGCCACCCGATACGAGCGAATGAACGCAAACATCGGTGGTCGAATACCTGAAGGCGGTTCCCGTCTTCTACCCTGAGCGGCCAGGTTTCGCTGCCGTAAAGTATTACAGCCCGCACTGTTGTCTGATATACGCGACCCTTAAGTTTCAGAGAAATACCTCTCTGTCACTATATGTGCCTTAGATTAGCAACCACCACTCTAACCTTGGAGGTACGCGCTTCTATTTCATTCCCTACATCTCCGCCTCCATTATTTCGTTTATGACGAAATTGAACAAAAGTGGTGGAAGGGGGCAGCCTTGATGTACGCCACTCCTGGCGCTCACGGTAAACCCTAACCTGGGCTGAAGTATGGGAATAAAGCGTCGAAAGTATGTTCACATACTTGGTCGGTACACTCCCGTGTTTAAACGATCCTAAAAGTGTGGATCGATCCACCGAATCGAACGCACTTTTATAGTCGAGAAATACGGCGATTGTTTGCCTGCGGTACACATGACGCTGCTTCAGAATTTGGCGAAGAGTAAACATTCGACCAACACAACTCCATCCAGAGCAAAACCCTGTATGTTCTTTTCTAATGTTTAACTCTCGAACTGCAGTGAATCGACGACGTATAATGACCTACAAACGACCGGGATCGAACTAATGCCCTTATGGTTTTCGCGAGAACCCTTGATACCTTTCTTGAATATAGTAACTATTATCAAGTGACCCCAGCACGGAGGGATGGTCTCCGTCTTGCACATAAGTTGAAACAGCTGAGTCAAGGTCTCTACTAATTAGCACAGCTCTACCTCACTGGTGTAGTGACGATCTACTGGACTAGTAAACCATTCCCAAGGTGTAGGTTTTGTGTTGTTGTGTGAAGAATAGTTTACCTTGCTAATGCCACACTGTAATGCAGTACGAGCATTCAGTTGATTTAGAAGACGATTTCAGAACCTGCATCTTTAAACAAAGATCACACATGATTTGTTCCTAATGTAGTAACGGTGACAATCGGTTTACCAAACATGAATCACCTTCCCATTGTGACTGATTACCTGATTGGTTTTAACAATTATCTCTTTCACTGATAGCCGAAAAAGTGAAGTTGCGAGTCGTGCCATCACAAACGTATTTATATTACGATCGACCGACAACGAAAATGATCTTCAAATGTGAGTTGACAATACCGGACGAGGCCCTTTTTGAAGCTCTACAGGTAGCATGGCGAATAGATGACGATGCACGGTCGTACTTCCGTCAGTCTCATGGCTATCTGTATGGCACAAACGAAACGCGATCCGGAAGTTATGAGTTTTGGTGCAACAGCTCAGTCGATTCCAGCTTGGCCGTCAAACATCTATTTAACATTGTTTGTAAGTTTTACATGTTTTCATAATTTTTCTTCTTCAGTTTTGCTTTCGGTGTAGCTTGATGACCTTGTGTATAAAACCTTAATCATGATAGAATCTGTGCAGCTTTGGTGCGTAAATGAAAATTTTACCGAAGACTACTACTAACTGTAACAGTATTGTGGCATTTCACGCACAATGAGGCGTATAGTGGTATTTGGAATGATGAGTGCAATTTAATGATACAATTGTTGAAGCATAATTTCATCCATTGCAGGCTTCCACGCCATGAGAACGTCGCTTGCCGAAACTTTGATTTGCGAACGTCGTTCTGTTGGTCTTTGGAGAAGAAATTCGAATCTCACACCTGTTAACTTGAACTGATCATACTTGGACACCGAAAGCGTATTACCTCAGGAGCACAACACTAAAATAGTGATGTGTTGCTCCACAGCCTCTGCTACAGTCCCCAAATACTCTCTTTAAACAAATGAAATCACATGACTATGCATATCTGAGGCAGTGGTTTGGTTACCTATGCATACAATACAACTTTTGTTATGTAGATAAACGGAGATAGAAGACAAACTTGGTCCCTCTTATCAGTCGTGCGTAGCATAAGTGGCGAAGCATTTACCAACGAAAGTTTAGGTTCTTTGATCAGGTTGTATCAGATTTAAGTACCGTCGTATAACACAAGCTTGTAGTGAACCGTTTATTTTAGATCGTGGATGTATAGAACTTATAAGTGTTGGAGTTCCGTGGAGTTCTGGGAGATATGCCGTAATCCAACTCATTAAGAGCACTGTGAAAGTGGTGGATATTATTTTGTCAACAAGTGGCCAACTCTGTTTAGGGGTGCACTGGTAAAGTGTTCACCTTTGTGTACATCCCAAAACATTTGTAAACCCGTCATACAAAAAGATAACATGTCTTCCCAATAACTTATTCCATTTGGGTGTAGCAGTTCTTGAACTTGGTTGCGAGCATCAACGATGAAATCTGTAAAACATGAGCCTTTTGAATGGTGAGCATGATCCAACATCCGAAGACCTTTATGATATACGTGAACAACATACATTTTGCTTTAGTATAGGAAAACTACTTTTCTTAGTTAAGCAGAAAAGATAAACAAGTTGAGTGTTTTAAACATCTACGCTACAATCACTCTCGCAACTGAAGCACCACCCTACCGACTCATCTCTAGCTACACTTGACAAATTTCTTCTTTCATTCTTTTTCTCGTTTTAACAGACGGAAGCGATATTGATTTGACATTGAGCCAACCTGTCAGAGATAGGCCGTTCATAGAACTTTCACAAGAAGCGAACTATGAATGTATAATTAAGAAAAGACGGAAGTTTCGCAACAATGCATGGGTTGCCAATATTCACGCGTTCGCACGTCCGGAAGAAAAGGATATTGAAGTTTCTGGGAGTTCAGTCATTCACCACCCATCAACAGTTGAGAAAATTGTGAATATTGGTTGCCTACTCTTACGCTTGACACCAATACTGAAAACTTCCACACGCATTCCAGTACTCGGTTAGTGTACACACCCAGATAAATAACCTGCTTTGATCACTGATACGGAACTGTCTTGTTTTCATGCACATAGTCTCTTGCATCAGCCAATATAACTGGCTCATGATCTACAAACATATGTGTATGGATGTATATACAGTATTGCCCTTCGGTGGAACCACCTACCAAAGCGGCCCATTCAGAGAGCCCTCCATGGGACAATAACAACTCAGCTTATGATATGGTGTTAAACAAGATACAAATAGTGGGTTCGTCTTGATGCTTTGAAAAAAATTTGTTTTGACCGTTTGCTTTATATCTCACTCTCTGAATAATATGTGTTTGATATTGCATTTTATATACGATTTCTAAAAGATCCATACTAATTGCTGTTTGTCTAACTATGGAATCTTCTGTTGGCGGAATAACAGTCTGGTTTGCAGGGGACTCCTCATTTGTTCGAAGCTTCTTTTCTGAATCAGACTAATTACGTAATTGTGTTTCAACATCACTGTGAAGGTTGACTAGAATGTGGTATAACACAAACGCTTGGGCCCTTCATTTAAACGTTCCTCTGGAAAGTCAACCATATCGGGCAAGTGAATCGCCGCGATGACCCAAGATGATAATAGCGTACAAACTGGCATGCGATGGATGCAGTAGGACTTATGCCAGCTTGATTTTCTTCGACTATTGTGCTAGGATTGCCAGCGATTTGATGCATGGAAACTACGGATTGCATTTGGCAATTACAAATGCATACACTGCACAAAAGCCTCCAACCTGACTACAAAGTACTGTGACTCGATCTGCCATCCAGTTTATTAGAGAAGTTGAAAACTGATATGAACAGATTAACCGGAAGAACTAAAAAATTTTATGACTGCAGCTACATCACCGGCTGAGGTATACTCCCATTTCGGACAGCGTTTCTAAACAGCGATCTGAGTAATCAGGAAGACCTCAGCCCGGCAGGCGACACCTACCCACTTTGCTCGAAGGAACAGTCAGAGTCTGCATATTTCATGTCCAAGTTGTCGTTTGACCTATACTGCTATCTTGGCGTGGTGGTCGGGCTTGTATGCTGTTTTGATTTGGCAGGCTATCCCGACTAGGACTTTAGTCTTTCCATAAGCAACCATGTCAGGCATGCCAAATGGTAACAGTCAGACGAAAACCAGACGCACGCATAGGATTATTTGTTGCATTACTGCTTAGGAAGTAAGACACGATTATACGACCATATAACGGAACTATTTTTATAGTTGAGGCACTGCTGTCTCCCGCATCAGGAAGAATGGGGTTAGAAAATATACCCTTAGACAAAGGACACTTCGATCACCCAACAGTTAGCCGTGACCGCCAGCACATTACTCAATACGGTCGAAAAACAGTACTACCCACAAGTCTGAAGTAGCTTTGAGTACATCCAGTGCGCACAGCAGTGCTCAGAACCAGACATGAATGCCTTATTCACTGCGCCCTCGGTCTAGGTAAACCCTTCAATACCAATTGGGGAACAGACTCTGGAGTCATTGATGCCGGGTAGGTTCGCCCTCCCCATCAAGAAAAATAACCTGTATCCTGTTATCTCGTAGGTCAGACTTTTGACTCAGGGTCTCGGAGTGGGATCCCTTAAGTCAACCCCCTTTCATGGCATAAACGACCGGGAAGTATCAGAAGTAAACGTTCTCCCAACAGTGACATTATTCTCCCAACACGAGTTCCTCCTACTATTTTGCCCCACAAGTTTGCTGCTTTTCGTGTGCCCTCAAACGATAATTGTTTTTTGAGGCCAAGACTGGGAAATCAACTGGTGAACATTAGCATTTTCTGTGACTGATATCGGTCAGCACGCTCTTCGGGCAAATGCGTTCTCAAGTCTGGAGCTTAATGTGTACTGCGTGTCGGAGACGCGATCCTGCGATCCTGGCAGTGTTAGCCGCTTGACCACACCGCACGATAACCGTTGATCCAAGAACTTCTCTTTCACTATCTCTGCTGACGCCGAGACTGAATTTTGTGGTCAAACTCAAGTAGGAATCGCGCTGAGTTCCAGAGCAGGGCGATGTTTGATCGACTGGATCCCGGTGAACAGTCGCTTATGCGCTGTCAGACTCAATACATCCGCTAAAGTCTGTCAACGCAAATCAGAAAGGCGTTGCGTGTTCCTTATATCAGCGTATGCTCTAACAATAGCTGTCGGGATACTACCGAAGGTGCGTTCTGCGACGTCATGGTTGACTTTCTTAAGCAGATTAAACACCCAGACATCATCTTACTAGCAGGAGATTTTGATGCTTAGCCTGGTCATCTTTAAATAGCTTAGAAGCGGATGGGACGTATGTTTGGTGTCCGGGCACAACGAACTAACAGTGGCGAAAGACTGCTGCAGCTGTGCGCATTTCACGATCTCTGTATTTCGAGCACCGCATTTCAACACAGGAAAAAGCACTGAGTTACATAGAGACCTCCGTGTACTTCTCAGCCGTGGACACAGCTGGATCATATAGCAGGTGGCGCTGTTAAGGACTGTCGTGCCTTTCTGGGCAACCATCTGGACTCGGACCATGTTGTTGTGCGTGCGCGTTTTCTTTTATCATTTGTCCAAAGGACATGCGCCCCAAGATGCAAGATATTTAACTGGCATTTGAGCGACGACAGTGTAAAGAATGTTTATCAGGGGACGTTGATAAACAAGTCGCTCAGTTCAAGTGAAGTGCGAGATTCTAACGAACACTAGGAGTAAATCACAACAACTGTGAAAGCATGCTGTGAATATTTCATTCCGAAGGAGCTGTCCAATTGCGACAGAACTGGATTTCTGTTACGTCGATTAACCTCATGAAGAAGCGTCTCTCGATTCCTTCTGGCTCTGCATATGATGACCGCCGGGGGGCTTGAATGCAAACTGACCAAAAGCTTGCACAAAGACCGTGAGCACCACTGGATTGAACGGTCGAAAGGAATAGAAAGAGCCTTTATATACGGGAACTCCAGAAGCTTTTGTTCACATATTCGTGGTAATACAGGCCGTCGTGTGGGTTTAAGTGAGACCATTCGCGAAAAATATAGTTCGCTTATTACCAACCAACTGCGACGAGTTGACAAGTGGGCTGAACATTTTGAGGAACGCTTCAATTTGCTTCAACCAGATCATATGGACGACAGGACCTGAATGGTCCGTTATTGCGCTCCAGACGGCCCTCCATCGGAAGCAAAGGTGGTCCTGGAGCTCAATTTATTGAACTGCAATAAGGCTCCTGGTCCAGGCCTCTTCCCTCCTTCTCTTTTCAACGATGGTTTGGAGAGGTTGTTATCAGAACTGACGAAACCCCTCCAGACGGTTTGGAAAACTGAAGTGGTACTTCATGATTAGTATCCTTTTTCATAAACAGGGTCCAAAGTCCATGTGATAACCATAGAAGGATCAGTCTAGTGTCAATTGCGTTCAGATTATTCACAGGTTTCATTTTACACCGGTTCACTTGACCCCGAGAACGCAAGGAACAGCCAGGATTCTGGTTCGGCCGGGGTTGCGTTGATCACATTTCACCTTACTACGGATCTTGGAGCATCGGCACTTTAACAGACCGTCGACAGTCATGGTCTTGTTGGACCTGCAGACTGCTTTCGATCCAATTGCTCGTAACATTCTCTGGAGCTGTCTTCGTCGCAAGGATGTATCAGGAAAGTTCGTGTATCTGCCGAGATCACTGTATGCCCACTCTGCAAGCAAGGTGAAAGTTTGTGGGCGACTGTCTCAGGCGTTCATCACTTCTGATGGTGTTCGTCAAGGTTGTCCGATTAAACCCTTCTTGTTCACTTTTGTCATGGACGACATTTTGGAAGGTGCACTTGAGGAATCTAATGAACTTGGGGTTGAACTTCTTTCTGCCGCCAGGTTGATCGACCTGGAGTATGGGGACGACACTGTCTTAGCCCTTCTACCGAAAGTATGTAAATCATGCTGAACAGGGTGAATGACCAGGCTGGTTTGTGTGGAATGCGTTTCGTAACCTCAAAGTGTAAAGTGCAGCTTTATGACTGGAAAATTCCCAATTATCTGTTCTTCATTGCAGCCAGTTTGTTTGATACTACAGACAATTTCATCTAACTAGGTAGAAATACCCCTCAGCTAGTAATATTGTTGAAGAGATATCAGCAATGAAAGGAAAGACATGACTTGCCTTTGCCAACCTACATTATCTGAGGTGTCAAAAGGACGTTCGGTTGTCGCTGAAATTAAAGATGTGCAATGCTTATATGCGTTTCGTTTTGTTCTATGTTTCCGAAACGGCTTGTTCGCAACGAAGATATAACCAGACTTGGTGTATTTTACCATTGTTGTCCCCACCAATTAGCTCACATTAAACGGACTGATTGCATGAACAATACGCCGCTCGCCAGCGCTTATTCTGGAACGCTGAAGATGCGCGATTAATTGATTAGCTAATCACGCTTCACAGCCTTCGATAGCTGTGTCACGTATCTCGCATGCCAGCTGAGCATTTACCATACGGGACATTATAAACTTAGACCACCAACAGTTGAGTAAAACCGCGTGGTGGTCAGACAACAACGCGATCACGAAATATGATGATCCTGACTGCTCCGTTGAGCAAAGTGGGTAGGTGTCACCTGGTTAGCTGATGTTCTCGTGATCACTCAAGTCTCTGGTTGGAGGCGCGATTCGAGATGGCATTGTGCCGTAGTCAACGGTGTACTTGCATCCATTACAACACGGTTGTTTGGTAAAAGCGTGGCTGAAGTTTGGATATCGGACTTGTCAAAGACGTGCATTTTCAGTGAGATCTAAGAGGAACAGAACTCGAGTCTAGCACTTCTTTCTGAAGAGGAATGACTAAAAATCGATGGAAGTGCGGAAGCTGCGATTCGCTTCGAGTGATTTTCAATTTGTAAAAGCGTTGATTTTTAAAAATATTCCGTTTCGCATCAAGAGTGTTTCACCTGAAAACCTAAAACCACTGACCTCAAATAATTTATATGTTTACTTGACATGCATTGTTTCTCGATATGTTAGTGACCGGAAGACCCGATTTTGAACCGAACATAACTGTCTAAAGCAAATCAACAACGACTGACTTTAACCTGAAGTACATCCGTAAACAACAAGCCGTTAATTTCAAGGACTTACCGAGCAGACTGTCCCGACTAGGTGACGAACTGCAGCTCATCTCCACCGGTAAAACATAAAACATGTAGAACCAAATGTGTACTGAAATTGCGAGTAACACTGTCATGCATTCGGGCCGCATCTTAGAAAAAAAACAAATGGAGTGTCCACCGTCACTGAGCAAAGGTGTGACAAGTGCAAACACCGTGTTCCGTTCTGTTTTCGTAAACGTAAAAGACTGTGTGAAATAACATGAAAATTTCAGGTCTCTGGTGTGCTCTCATTGTGAAGTTTATACGTCCCCACATTGTTTTGCTACTTATTGCAAATCTCTTCTCATAATGGATGGTAGTTTAGATAAATTGGTATATAACCAAATATGTTCGTATGCATTCAAATGTACGTATATGGGTAAACTAAACGGGAATAGGGATTTCTACACACAATCCGTGGTAAAAGTTTGTTAACCGATCGACATGCGGTAGTTCGGACTATATTTTTTCCCTCTCGTCCCGTCATAGACATTAAAAACCTACGGGTAGAACTACCGAAACAGACCACCTACAACGTTAGCATCAAACAGCCTGTGCAATGTCAATGGACCAGTTTGCTCCTACAAAAAGAAAAACTCTTCCCACCCAAAATCTTTTCATCAAGCTTCGAGAACGTGAAGACTGCTGATGGTGTGGTAAACTTTTACCCCTCCCGACCTGGTGACCATAGACTAATATGCGTCGGCGTGATTGGAGACGTGCGGCGTGAAGACTTCCAGGAGATTCATGTTTCACGTAAGTGACAAAGTAGATTGCAGTTGAGTTATTAACACTGACTGGATATAATTCCTTTTGTTAGTGGATAGTGTTTCACACCGCGACTCGAATGATCAATACGATAACTGCTATATAAACAGAATTCAACCATCAGCTGGTATGACCGCTCTTTGCTTTCTGAGGTAAATGGATCTACGGCATAGGGGCGCGTAAACAGACAACAGAATAACGGTTAATGAAACGGAAGATAACGGGATGACGGTCAACGACAATGAACAACGGGCTAAGGAGTATACGCGACTAATTCGTATCTTCCCGACCAACTCAACTACCCGAGGCTAACGCATGAACACAGAAAAGACTGGCCTCCGGACAGAGCTCTTCTTTTGTCACTCAATACAAAGACTACACAGTCACAAACTAGATCATATTTGAGGGGTTTGTGACCAATCTAAAATCATGGTCAGAAGGTGGACCAGAGACAGATCCACACAGTACAGTGATGCCCCAATTAAAGGAAGAGCGTGTGGGCAGGGCATCAGAAATTGGCACGAAAGTTAAGAACGCATGTGAGGGGTGAAGTGGCACATGACCTTGCCCATTATGGAGGTCACTTCAAACATTAATGAGTTAGGCCATTGCGGAAGCAAATAAGACGGTATTTTCGAGGAATTGGGTTCTTCCCCGACAGTTTGTCACCCAGCAAAGTTCACATATGACGCATCAGTTGAGAGGGACGACGATCACCAAGCTGCATATCGTCAAGCAATGGTTGTAATCGTTTGTGTTCAGACATAGATGCTAGATTTAAGAGCCCCGTTTCAGAATAACGCATTAGGGTAACTGTGTCGGAACTGTCAATAGTGTCTCGAACTGCGTGCAAAGTTTCCGGTTGGAATTTAGCAAAGACATGAGCAAACATATTGGTCTGTTTAGTTATGCGATGTTTACGAGAAATTGATTCAGTTTGCAGAAACTACAGAGTTGGGTCGGAGTGCCAGAAAATTGGAAGTTTGACTGACACTGACGACATGAATAGGTCCACAGCGTTGTTGTCATAAATGCATGCTGATCCATGCTTAATGATGGATGGATAACGAATAATAACAAATAATGAGCGATGGAGAAACGTTAAGCGAATAGATCCCAAAGTGAATATGGGGCGCAAATGTGTGACAGATAACTGATCAAAAAACGGGTCGCGGCACCAATTTGTAGTGGAACCACTGCCAGCGATAGCTTGAGTGTCCAATAACAAATAACATACCTCACTGTTAGTCAATGGAAACTTTGAAAATATGGTTTGGATTTTATTGTTGGGATTGATGCACAAGCTTAAATCAGAGGCGCTCGATTGGAGGGTGTTTTGTCTTGCTCAGTTGTGTTGATTTATGTGCCGAACCGGGTGAAAACGTGCCACGAGTGTCGAGGATATCACACAACGAAATATATCCATTAAAAGATAGACTAACGGATAAGTATGCAGAATGTGAACGCGCGGCGGCCTGCGTTGGTGCGGGAGAAAGAGAGATTCAGACTGATAAAAATGCAAACGGAGAAGGGGAAAATGAAAGAGACATAAATTGGAAAAGTGAAGCGAGGACTGACAGGGCAGAGTGTAGGAATACAGGCGAGACAGTCGAACAAATCGCGTGACTGGTACCCGTTCGTACACAAATCTACCCACGTGTTCGCAGGACACGAACGAGGCAACTGAAAACTGGATCAGCCAACCGTAACTACCGATCGGAACTGTGAAAACAGTGTCCTGCACATACTACTGATAGCCGAATGAGTAGCCTGTGTTGTACCGTGTGGTCGTGGTCGGACGGTGTATGGATGCCTGTGTGAGAGTGTGCGCGGGCGAGCGAGCGAGCGATCGAGCGGGCGGGCGGGCGATTGCGAGGGTTGGTTCAGACTGCGCGTGCGATGTAGTGGGTACAGGCAATGCGATTGAGTGTGTGCCCGATCGTCTGGATAGGAGACACAGTTACTGTCTGTTAACTCCAGTCGATAACCCTGCGATTAGGACTTCCTAGACAGGTCGAAATCTCCGAGTTCATTAAACCTACTAGGCCGACTGTAAAGTCCCTGGGAATGCGACAGCTGCGATCAATTGAGGGTGATGTTCAACTTGAAATTAACCAAATCTCCGAATACTCATCAGTAATCTGAAATATCTCCTAGCACGTTTAATGAGATCGGAGATTTCGACCTGTCTAAGAAGTTCTAACGGTCAACTTGAAAGTAATGTGCTAGGTCATTCCAAAGGCAAATCAAACGGTATTTTCGGGAAATTGAATTCTTCCCCGACACTTTTAGTTTACAGTGTTTGCAATATTTTCATATATTCATGTATATTTTCTCAACTGAGGACAAAATTGCGGAAGATACAGATAATTATTGTTGACCTGTCTTGAACATAAATGTACATATTTTTTAAACCAAATGGAAGGCCTCCGATTATTTGTGACCATAAGACAGAAACTCAATTTCACGCACAGTTAAACCACCAAAATGTGTTACATAACGGTAAACCGTTCTTAGGCGCGTTACCTCAATTTCTAACGTTTGCGAAACGTCAACGCTGCCGTCCTTAGAGAATTCAGTATCAAGTTTAGGAGTGAGAAAGAGTGAGAAATAATCACCTAGCAACATTCCGATAGTAGTTCATGAAGTTGACAAACCCGTATAACGTCCCAGTTTGTAAGCCATTATTATTTCACCATAGTAATGAACTTTCCCTTGGCCTTGGTTTTCGATAGCCGCAACTCACGTTATGAAACGTAAAACAGATCTTCATTATTTTGCGTTTGTTGATCATCTAGATGTCGATATTGATACTCTTTGATTGCCTTACGTATTTTCTATTTACAACATCCATACACATGCAATAGACCAGACGGTGAACACTTAATTTGGGCAGCTTTTGTAAACCTTTCCTTTTTACTAATTTTCCTCTTGCACTGCGGATTGAGTGAACCACAAGAAACGACCAGTAACAGCGTGACCCACATAAAGGTTCATAACACATGCATTCGTTTGAGCATGCGCTACTATTTAGCTAGCGTTATGACACGTTTAAAACAAAAACTGGTGTGGATTTTAATTTGAATTATGTTAACCACAATTAACACTGGTCTAATTGCACCGCAGATAATACCGCTTTAGAGGGAGCATGTTAGCATGCTTTTTGTTAAGTTTACATGAATGTGGTTATGAGCGAGGTCAAACACCGTTGTGTCTATTTTTCATACATACTTTGCCTTTTCAGCTGCTCCAGAAGTATCCTTAATAGTGGAACCTAACTATTCGACCTTCGAATTATTCGAACCAGTACCAAAACACACATGTAGAGTAGATACTACTGACTGGAGTGGACAGAAGCCTATCTGGTACGCAGTTGATGGATCCCCACACATAACTATAAATGGGAGTGAACTGATCCACGAGTATTCCGATTCTGAAATACCAGGCCAGTACACCTACCTGTGCATGCTCTCAACAGACTTTGGGCACTACACCTATCTGTTACCCCTGATTCGTTTCCGTGAGTTTTTCTCTGTCTGATGAGTTGAATTAACATATGGCGTATGGTCGATATAACTTGATTCAGTCGTAAAAAGCATCCATAATTTAGACTGCACTGTCAACGACCTCGATAATTTTGTACCAACTATGAGCAAAAGTCCGTAAATGAAAATGTTAGTTTACTAACGTATGCTAGATTGGGAACGTTAAGAAGAAAGTAATACATTTCAGTTTACTGTCTGTTGTGCATACTTGTTTCCGTTTTTAGAATTTGCTATCACCATCTTAGCTAAATGTACCACTTACCACTGACGGATGATGTCGCCACTGAGGCTTCAGTGTATATTCACTACACACACTCACCGCCCTATGATTTCAGAAGTTCCGAACAGAGATGTCTATTAGTTCAATTAAGGAAATCAGGTATTAGTTTTTCTAGAAAGTGTTACAACCTCATGTCCAGTCACATATCCGATCGCTTTACCAAGATAGTTAACCGGAATCTCATTCCAGACGGTGTGTTACATTTTCTAGTAGTTGCCGAGATCTTTCCCGTAATTTTAGATGTTTTTAGAGGGCTTTATATCTCGCAATTTCGTTCACCATTGAATGAAGAGGATTCAGAGTTTATCTTTAAACTGTTCCACTATATATTGTACCGCACGGTTTGGCGGTGTCATTTTGGAAGATTTAATCTTTATTCTCAGTTGTTCATGGCAGCGAGTAAGACTCCAACTTAGTTCTCAAGTGATTCTTCTCTACCTCATACAAACAGATCATTCCTTTCATTTATTGAGATCTTTATTTTGATATCACCCATTGAATAACGAGATAAGGGTAAATCTCAGATTATTAATTCATCCACTGATCCAACGATCTACAGTAGGCTCTGATTGATTCAAGTGCTCAGATCACATATTTGCACATATTGTAGAGAAAAGGCGTTCAATAAAGTACAATCTTTATTGCCCAACACGCTAGTTACCATGCCACACGAGAGCTCGCGATTTTGAATCACAATTCCAGTCCATAACACCCCCGGATTCCGCTCGCACGTTGTGGGCACTTCTACCCGGTTTAGGTGTGTGATTGGCGCCTTCTACCCGGAGGTTTTCGGCCTGCTATTCCTCGTCCGTTTATCCGATTTCGTTGAGCGATGGCTTGTCCGGTCGCTCGTGCTGTCCTCCGTCTAGCTACTGTAGGCTTTGAACGTACTCCACAGCCGTGTCGAGATATTCCTGAGAGTATTGGAATAATCGCGTTTTCAATTTGGTCATCCATCCCATTTCGGCTGCCACGTCTCGCCCGTTGGTCCGATCTGGTCCAGCGATGACTCATTCGGTCGCCCACGTCGTTCTCCATCCGCTCGCCGTGGGTTTTTGAACACACCTTTCCCCAGTGTTGCGGTACTCCGCCGAGAGTTGGAATGCTCGCACTTCCTGCCTGACAGTACACCACACTATGATTACGGCCCTTCCTGGTGGAAGGCTTGAGTTGCAAAGGATTAACTCCACAAAGGCTAAATTTTAGGAGTAGTTATCCCTGTGCGCTTAATTTTGGTTTGAGGTTACCTACTGCCTCCGCCAAAATAAAGCGCGCCAGTTGACATGACGAAGTAAATTTCTGAATTTCGAATCCAGAGTAAACTAGTCGACTATCTAACTCGCCCTTGACGTCTCAGTTGTATTGACCCAACAGATATTTGTCTTCCCTTTGGTCCACTGTTAGGCTAAGCAAGTTTGCTACCGACTTGATGTTCTGATGGTGCTTTGATACTACACGTCTGACCAGGATTAAATTTTTTTATGTCAGCCTTTTTTTTAAAGCCCTATACGTCGACGTCACAAAAATGATGGTGTTAAGCATTAGCAGGACGCGGCATGAAAATCGGAAAAATTACGTTGAACATTGTTCAGTAAGAGAGGACACAGCGGAAATGGACTCGCTTATTATAAAATCGACTTATATCGGTTGCTGTAACGCTCAGAAACCCCACTTCTAACCCATGAATTTGATCAGTTATGACAACGAACTTATTATGCAACTGCGATGGAAAGGCGAAGTCACTTACACGCCGTAGGTTAAAAATAAAATGAAAAAGTCTTACCAACACTAACTACCACTTATTTATAACTGTATCGTCTGGTCTGAAGTGCGTTTCAACCAGTAGTACAGCGTGACTAATGAACTGAACTATTGGTTAGTCACAAGTCTTTCTCAAGTTGTGTATTTTGACTATTCTAATTAATAATTTTATAACTATTCATTAGGCGTTGTAGTAGTTGTACCTCCGTTTATAATTAAAAAACCTGACAGTGAAGTGCACCCGGATCGCGCTGCTGGCACTAGACAAACTTGAGCTAGCTAAACTAACAGCAGGGAGTACTGAATGAATCAAACCAACACATGACAACTACAGTGAGTATTATCGCGTTCGCACTGACCATGAACATAACCGGTTCTCTGATCGGAGATTGTGATTTCAAAAATTGTATTGTTTGGGCATAAAACACGACATGTCGGTTGGTCATCTGTACCTGGTCACTGAACAATATTCCTGCGTTGCGGTTTAGCCAGCGGTCGCAATCTAAAAACCACCCCGACATTTACCGCTCAAAAGTTTGCTTTACATTTGACTGTTTGGTACGGTAGACTTCTCAGTGTCTTTCAGAAGACTGTTGACTGTCCGAAATCAACAGCGTCCATCCTTCTTGAAAAACGTTGTGATGAAAATCTACTCGATTCACCGCTTATCCAAACCCCGACACAATAAGAGTTCTAACAAGAGACCAATCCAAACGTCACGTTGAAGATACTACATCAGGACTGGACGAACAGTCTCAATGTTACGCCTTCTGTTATTCGTTTATTTCTTTGTTCCGTATTGCGCCAATTAAAGTTCAGTTTGTGACGTAGTATGTGTCCATATGATCAGCCAATGAGTGACTATGATTTCGTTAACACTGTTTTACATCTATAAATTCGGCTTCTTTTCTCACGAATATGAACTGCTTACTGCCACCAGTGCGAGGTCTTCTGTTCATTACTTGCGTGGGAGGTTTCAATCCTAGTACGATTTCTAGGGCTATTCGAAGTCCCTAATTACGAGTATTACAGAGGTCCTGGTCAGTCTGTCGTTTTTTGGCTCGGGTTGTATTTGGCTCCGGTTCCGTTGATGAAATGTGACATCCGGAGCTCGGTGATTGTAATGATCGAAGTCGTGAGATTAACAGTAAGCAATAGAAATAGGAGGCCACGAGCTTTGGATACAGTTACAGGTTCCTTGTGTTTCCTGCTACAGGCACATTTATAGGTGACAATACATAAAACGGTTGGTTAAGGGATGTGAGAGAGACATGTGGCAATCACCCCGCGTTTTCATGATGCTTGAATCGTGGAAGGATAACTTGTTTGACAGTTGTCGAACCAATGGCAACAAAATAAACGAAACACGGCTGACTGGCTGTAGTCCTGTCGTTCCAGCCAATGGACGCATATATATGATGTACCGTCGTCTTTGAAGGGCTAGCCTGTAGCCTACGATCAACGCAGTGGTCCTCACCATCGATATACCGTTCCGAAGTGCGGTGAATAGCTATCCCGGCCGCCCAGAGTATCCTCATAGTTGGCGTTGCCAGATGTGTCGCAATCTGGCGTTGTGGGAAGACGCTTCCTCTAAAAGTAACCAGGAAAGGTAACTTTCTCGGATTAGCGGAACTGAGGCTTCTAAGGGGCCGGACCGTGTTTCCCGCCCCTCTGCTTAGAACACGGATGTCTCAGTAAGGTACGCGAACGTTCACAGTCAATAACGTCAAGCCACATTTTCAGCTTACTGGTAAGGAACTACGATCCGTTGTCGCTGAGCATTTATTATGGTTTCTAATTTTCACATAATCTATGGAATACAAACATGTCAACATTGTTATATAGCCACGTGCGCGCAAACCCAAATTCTCCCAGTAGGTAAAGAATTCACGTGTTGTCCCTGATCAAAAACTGTCCCAATTTCCATTCCTTTTGATATCCAGTGAGCAGCTTTGGATGCTCTTTTCTGATGTAGAATGGTGACTATGCTTGTGAATTCCACTGACAATTTTGCCACTGTGTAAATGACTTAAGAGTTTGTGGTAAGCTTTGTTAACCAGTCAAATCGTAGTGTTACGGTATGCTCAGTTCTAGTCGTTGGTTTCTTGAATGTGTAAAACCACACGGCATGAAGAATATATTGCACTTGTGAACTTATTTAGAATAAATTATCTTGATATTATGTGCTATCTCAACTCCTGTGAGTTTATCATAAATATTGATTTTGTGAGGCTTCCCCGCGTGATTGATCCATGGGGCTAGTTTGTGTCTACGTTGCTTCGCGCGATACACGTAAAAGACGTCTTGGAAACCGAATATCCTTAAATACAACGTTTACACAAAACTAATCGCCGGCTGGTGATAAGTCTAGAAAGTAAAATGTCGAAACGACTAGTGACTTTGAATTTGAATTTGTTGATCAAGCGTCTGATACATAAGGTTTAACCTTTGGTTGACGTATAAACTCAGTGTTAGTCAAACCTAGTTATCACACTCCTGAAGACAGTGAAATTTCTTTCTTCCGAATTTCATCATTATATTTCATTGGGAACTGCGGGATCCGTTGAAGGACTGTTTGCAACCGTTGGCTTCTGATCAAGAAAATTGGTCAGTCGCCACTACCCTTCAACACAGCAAGCTGATGTTTATCAACGTGGAGGTACCGAAGGCCCATATATGAAATCTGGTGTATCTCATGCCTTAAACCTAATATGGGTTTCATACTGGAATCATGGGCAATCCATGGTCCATCAGATAGCAATTTAACAGGAGTTCGAAGCGATTAACTTTCGGACACGTTTGATCATTCCAAAACCTTAAGAAGAAAATGTTTGGCTCTGTTGTATGCAGGGCGCCTAAAATGTTCGGATAGCAGTTTTGTCTAGTTAATGCAACAGCTATGAGCAAATTATGTACAAATATCGTGAGGGCGCATCGATTTGCCTTTAGCAGTACACTGACGTATGGTTAAGAATCTAGCGTACTGATACATACTTATATGAACTGTAACGGTACATCTTAATAAAACGACCAAGAAACCGTGAAACGCTACAAGCAGTTTAGAATTTTACAATCTCACGACGCAGCTCACGAAATGTGCGAGAATCTGTGAAAACGCACAATACAACTCGTGTATCGCGACAACTACTGCAGAATCAAATGAATCGCAAACAAGTTTGCTTGACAATCTGTGAATGCGGTCATTTTGTATCTGTCGGATGGAAAAGGCAATTGTACAGGCACACACCTTGAAAGAAATGTCAAGGTTTCTTGTTTAGATGTAAAGATGAGTATTGCATTGTCCGTCACATAATGTCTGGCAACTACTAGCCAGTGTCGATCGTGGTCTACCCTTAACCAGAGTTGTCAGCCCAAATTTAGCCACGTACAAGTCAGCAGATACCAAATCACCTTGTCAGTGATCTGGTACTGCGCTCAGTATTGTTGTCCCAAGTCTTATTCGCCTAGCAGATCACCTTGTATTTAACGAGTCTGAACTGGTCCAGGTGGAGGTGAACAGACCATTTTGAAAGGACTGAAGACTTTACTGTTCCAATAAATGTACATGAACGCATTTGCAGTTCCTAAAACACTCTAGAATTAAAGGGATGCTGATACGCGCTATTTTTAGAGACCAAAGGTTATCGTGCAGTTGATGAGACGAGAAAGGCGAACGTTATAGATAGCTAATGGTAAAACATTTGCGTTTTGGAGATCAAACTTACTGTGTTTGTAAAAGCTGGGCAAGGATGACTGAACTCAATCCCATGATTGTGACACAAAATGGAAAAGAAACACGTTAGGTAATCAGTAGCATACGACATCACTTGTTATGAGTTAACGAACATGACTCCTAAGCTCACTAATTGCGTTTCACTTGCTTAAGTAATGAGGAAACTTTCGGTGTGGACCTAATACATGAGAATTCTGTCAGAATGATCTTGGGAGAGACGAAAGCCCTCGTACACTAGATGGGCGACGCTGTCAACACCTTCTAAAATTGAATTATACGTATTAAACAACAATCAAAACACTCAATATTACTAACAGCCGTCGACATGCATTTCTGTTGTTCCTAGGTTCTTTACACTGATACTTACGTTCTTGCATCATGTTCTACTTGCATGTGGCTACCTTTTCCAGAAGTAAGACTTTGGTCTGGTCAATTGCCAGTTCTGCTAACGACCCTACGGGAATTTTTGGGGTCTGTCAGCACGGAGAGTTGTTGAATATATTTGTTCCAGGATGGCAATTCAGCCAACATTCACTTCATTACTTTATCTTCATACATTTTATTCTTGAAAAAGATGGCTGTTGACTGCCGCAAAAGAAGCGTGGAGAAAGGCTGATGGTACAGTGTAGGATGTCTTGTGTATAGACATTTCGTTCGAATCTCAACCGTTACTATAGCGAAGTTAACACAATTACTATACAGTGAGTAAGTATGGCAGCAATGGCGAAGAATGTAGGCGTGATAAGTGAGGTCAGAATGATCGAGATTCGAGAATGGGCTTTTAAATGATACAACAGGAAACTGATTATTGAAAGGTCGCTACCTTCCGGAACTAAATCTAACGCAGAACTTGTGGCACAAAACAAATATTGGCTTACGGAGTTTCTATCAGTTGTTTTGTGAACAAGATGTATCAGTAAAAAAAGAATCATGATTAGTGCCGACGCCTTGGCTTTCCTATCGGTCGGCTCGATTCCGTTTGTAGCTGGTTTGTTTTAACGCGCGATGCACTTGAACAACTTGTTTTACTCCGATGCTCGTTATAATAAAATCCGATGCTAAGGCGATTCTTTATCCAGATTGGTCACTGCACTGACATACCAGTCTACCCACGTTGTCTACACTGATTGGCCGTAGCCTTCTGCGAATTGGCGGTTGACTTCTTATCGATGCGTTTGTCCAATCCCATTTCATTACACTGATAGGGAGAGTTATGTTAAGAAGTCAAATGGTCATGGACAGTTAAGTGAGGGGGAAACAAACTGATAACCCTTTGTTTCTGGACAAATAGCACAGAGTTTGTTCGACGAATGGTAATAGCCTCGGCAAACTGCCGACCTTGCTTCGTTCTCGGGCTCTATATGATATGAAATGTACTAGTACCACAGAACCTATGGACCGTCTTGTGCAGGTTTTTCGTGAATTCGCTTTGACTGATACCATTTCCGGAGGTACATATCCATTTAGGAATGTGTTCGTTGATGCACGTCCTCAGTTTCCTCGAACTAAGACCAACGTACTTGGGCGATCAAGGCAATCGGGTCCGTCCTCGGTAAGGTCGGTAGTTGCGTAGTTTCCTCAATGAATACGCCATTTCACATTGTGTTTACCAAGTTGTGTGTGACTGCGGAGAAAGTTACATAGGCAGAACCGAGAGATGTTTGAGCTTCAAAATGAAGTAACATTTACCTAAAATGGTGCAAGAGGCCGTGTTACCAGAGAACGGCAATGTTGCTGAAACATATAAACAGTCAGCTGCCTCATTCGCTAGACACATCATGACCACTGGTTACGTAAGCAATCCATCTCACGCATTCAGAATCCTGTTGCTTCATTCTAACCCAAGATTCCTACGGTTTGCTGAAGCAATCACAGTCAACCGACTCAAGCCAGTTCTCTGTGTTAAGAACAGCTGTTTGTGGATTTGACCCTTACCTGAACTTAATAATCTACCCTAACCTGTTTATTGACTATCTATCCCTCTAGTTGTTCGCTATAAAAAAACCACCCGTGTTATTGTAAATTTGGTACTGACGAATCAGTACGAAGTGCTTGTATTCACCACTTTTCATGTTCTAACCGCCTTCTTCAAACTGTTCAAGGGAACCAATTGTTGCAAATTCCTAAGGTTATAAATTTATCTCCTCTTCACTTAACTGTTCATAACCCTTTGACCTTTTGATATAACTCTGCTTATCAGTTTCCTGTTGTGTTATCTAAAAGCCCGTTCTCGAATCTCGATCATTCTGACCTCACTTATTACACCCGCATTCTTCGCTGTTGCTGCCATGCCTACTCGCTGTATAGTAATTGTGTTAACTTCGCTGTAGTAACGGTTGAGATTCGAACGAAATGTCTATGCACTAAACATCTTACGTTTTACCTTCGGTCGTTTCAAATTTATTTTGGGGAACCACTGTTCCAGAAAAGATTTTTCTAAAAGGTGGGCGCGGTTGGATATCTTCTGTTGGGTACATTTTTGTCATTGAATAAAACACTAACACTGTTGGAACACGTTGCTATATGACTTGTGCAGAATAACTATTCACAACACTCTTTTGTTACGTAGGAAAAAGGATGTCTATCGTGCTAGAACCACCAACAAGAAGCCTGCAAAACGAAGTATGGTACACATGCGCTTCGAAAGATGAACCAGTAGCCTTGAAAAGCTTAACAGCGGAAGTTATTGAAGGTCCTTTAGGAAAATTGGATTACAGTTCGGACCGTGCTGCCTTCCGATTTCATCAATCCAATTACTCACAAATGCCAGTACGAGTTCGATGTTCCTGTATTTTAACCTTCATGGACCAGGTCTTGTCAAATCGCTTTGTGGACATATTGGGAGATTCATATGGTAAACTCTCAAGATTATTGTTTTGGTTTGCATTGAATGCTGGCGGTTCTTGATTATTTCAAATTCAACACCATCCATATTCGATCACAGTCGTTGCATTCAGATGAGCCGGTAGGCCTGCCCACTTCATTGGGAAGCTTTCTTACAAAGTGAGCCTGCCAAACGGCGTATCTGGATACAAAGACTGTGATCGAATATGGGTGTTGTTCAATTTGAAACTACTGTTTCATTCAACCTCACTATTTTTCTTGAGGCTGTTTTCTCTTTTGAGGTAGACGTGACATATTGCTGTTTCCGAAATTATAAAGTGTGGTACTGTGGTCCATGTTTTCATCTGCAAAATTTGTAAATTGTTCAGGGTTATGTGAAAGAATGTTATAATTGTTTGATCTCAAGCAACCGGAAGTTGAATCACTATGTCTATGTCTCGGAACCTAGATACACACATATATGAACGGATAAAGAATACGTTTCGAAGATGTGTGTACCATGGTCCAGAGTGTCCAGACATTGGGACTTTATTTTCGGGTCCTGACAGTATATTTCAGATCAAGGCAAGCATAATGTTCACAATCGGCTTGACTTCGGGAGCCAGCGTAGGACAAGCGAAAAGATCGCAGGCTAGCCCTAGGTGATTGTCCCTCTAATTCATTGGCCGAAATGATGTCACGAAAACAGTTGATTATTGCAGGATGGCTAGCTGGCGAGGCCTTCTTTGGCATGTGAGCAAAGCAAGGAACAGATGAAGAGTGCAAAATCTGAGAAGTATGGCTTGTTAATTGTGATTCACTGGATCTTACAGCAAATACCAATGCACAATGGGTATAAAGAAAGTAATGACCCTTTCGATGCTTTCTTCAAATTGAACATCACTCATACATGGTTGCAGCCTTCACTAGCCCGCTTTTATCTGCGTTGTTTGGTGAACGGAGCTAGTGGATTACCGACAAAAAGTATGACAGATTTGCAGCAAGTTGTAGGCGGATATGTGAAAGTTACTTTTCTAAGCCACCTTTTTAATCAACCAGAGATGAGAAATCACACGCACCTGGACGTACAACCCTTTCCTCAAATTATTCTGAATTCTATCCGTCGTCTTTGCATTCTTCTGGCTAGTTGAAGTCATAGAATTGGAAGATTCCCCGAATTTTATTGAATTTCAGAACCAAATCCACTGTCATTTCATCCAAATCGAACTCAGTTTTACTACGGTCAATCTATTGAATGCCGAGCAGCTGATTTTGTGGTGGCCGATTTCGAACTTCAAATGGAAATTTTATCACAGCCAGAAGGCAATCCGCCAGTAAAGACTGGCATTGGTATCCTATTTTTCGACGTTGATCTTTTGGGGGGTAGATACAGCTTGGCTTGCCTTCTAATCGAAAACGGGGTCACTGTCGCTTTAACGGAAATGGTGGTTCATCTGATTGGTGAGTTTTTTGATCTTCGCGGGACATTTTTCTTGATTCCTAATTTTAGTTGCTCAATAAAAGACAGTATTTTATATGTAAAGAGTAGTTTCAGCAATCTTCAGAATATTGATTGCTTCAGTTTTCCTGACATAACGTTATACGATTTGGCCTCCGACTCATGGTACTCATGTATGTATTCATTTTCCACTTTTAGCAATGCTTTGTTCTGGATTGTTCAGACCGCAATCCTTTCAGGAAGCTACGGTTATCGATCATGCAATTCATGGATACTACCATCCTGATGCTTTCTGTGTTGTGTGTTTCTCAATGAGCTTCAGGCGAGCACAACCGTGCTAGACATCGATACGAGAAGAGCTTGGCCGATGCACCTCCCGTGTAAACCTGACTGCAAGCACTGTTCAAGCGTTCACTGCCACTCTGTGGGGTTAGACAGGCAGATCGCTTGTCATACAGGACAACGGGTTGTTAGGTGTGTGCATACCGCCGAACCACTGCCCCGTTGGGTTCGTCGTGCGCGTTTCAGTCAGTCATCCAGCGATGTAAAGCAGGCGTGTTGAGTGTCTTCCTGCATCCTTGGCTAACACGGCCGTAAATTCCAAAGTTTATTATCAAACATAGGACATGTGTACCTCATAATAAAAAGTTGATTTAATCACGACCGTCTATTTCATGAACCCAAAATCTCCGAACAGCAATCACCCGCGTTTCGATTCCATAGCATTAGTAACAAAAGGTAATTTAACTCCAAACCGGTGAGGATTGTTAGGATGTCAATCACACTGACCGATGTAATGTACTTGTGGCAAGTAGACAACGATGGTGGACGATTCAAGAAGTGTTGTCTTGGGAGTGGATGACTAAGACTTGTGACCCTGTTAGGTGCTATCCAGTAAAGTTACTGGATTGGACATGAGGACGTTGTTTATAGTCTACTGTATAATAAAATCGTGTAATGCGCGCCTGTCCTGTCGACTGGTCTCAGACATGAGTCAGAACGTCACTTACTGTTGCCATTCACTTGATGTAAGTGTGTTAAGAACGACTGGTAAAGTGATAGCAGGGAGCGATAGAAGAGTGTGATAGATGTGATCTCCAAAGGTGTCCGATCTTCCTTTTGCTGTTTAGTTTCGTCTAAGACGACATGTTGAAATCCATCGAGCTTGCTGTTGAGTTTTTCTTGGCACCATATAAACCGACATTGAGTACACGAACGACATTACCTTGCAAACGTGCCTTATGTGTAGCATTAAAAAGAAGTCCGGTTTTAGTTAAACGACAGAATGAATGGAATACTAACTCAAAAGGATTGGTGATTCCACGTTTGCTTCCTCTCGTTGACTTATTTCCCAAGCTCTTTGAATGGTCACTGCATAGTCCAGTATTATAAAGGGCTTAGGGCGATTTCATCAGAAGGTTTGGTAACACGTCTTTAATTATTAATTCTATATTTTACAGTCTTCCATTGTGAAAATAGTCATAAATCGTTCTTACGTTTGCTTGCATTTTTGTGTCACACAGTGAAACCTTGTTGACTGGTGCCTAGGTTGGTGCTCATTCATTTTATGATTGTGAGCTTTATGATTAATAAACGATCAAATGGCAGTTAAAAATTGACATTTTTATCATCAACGATGCAGTTTATTAGAGTGAAAACGAGCACACGGTTTCAGAATGCTGTGTGGCAAATGGACTCTGTCACGGTATCAAGTCAGCAAGTTCTAATTACACGTTTCCTTTCTTTGTTCGAACAGATGGACAAAAAACTAACGGTGGAGCACAATGTGAAAGAGTTGATGTAAAACATAACAGTTCGTAGCCAAAAGATAAATGGCCGTAATGGTTAGATCCGTTGTATCCGTGTTGAAAACGTAAAATCATTTAACAGTTAACACACATGCTGAGTGTTGGATTTAGGCTCCAACAGCATAATGAGTCGATTAACTGTTTCCAGATCCTTACAACTAAATGCATATGTAGCATATACATTTTGTCCGATGACCTAACAAAATGATGCCTCAATCACATCGCACCGTGCGATTGGCAAAGTATTCATTTGATCACAGCTATCGCATTCCAGTTGAAACACTAGACTCGAATTGCGTTCTCGTTTGGACTCGTCAGTAGTGTATATCCTTGCCACGCTCTGGACTAGAACTCCGGTCACGCCTTCATGAGGCAATTATGTTGGCTACTGCGTCACTGACTTCACATTTGACATGACTGAATCATCATATATGAACGCTCAACCACATTCGATTGTGAGTAATGCTGTGATCACCCGATCGCCCAGAGAGAAGACACAGTTACTGTCCTGTTAACTCCAATCGATGACCCCCAGATTAGGACTTCTCCAAATTGAAATCACAGAAAGCATTAACTTGTTGAGCGATATTTTGATTACTGATGAGTAGTAGTCTAGTGTTTATTTTCGAAAGCGATCAATCGTGAGTGATGTACAAGTTTTATGGAAACCAAGGCCTACTACTCATCAGTAATCAAAGTACACGGCAGTCAACTAAAAACTTTATCAAGACCTCAAGTGTACAACCTGCTAAAATGAGTCGACAGCAGTTGATGTTCAATGTGCTAATGCGATATAAATACAAAATCTTGTCACCTCAAACTAGAATCAGAGTATTCCTCTCTATAAAGCATAACCCTTTAGCTTTCCTGCAGCCGAGTCGTTGTGCTTTCGTTTCTTTACACTATCCTCACGTAGTTAGTTGCTTTCGTGCACTGACGTCAGCATCAAATGTCACTGTTTCTTTTTTCACCCCTTTTCCTCCCTTTTCAGCCAAACCACAGCGACTGATACCTAGTCGTCGAGTGGTGCATTTGCCCGGTGAGATCGAATGTCTAACTAATGGTTATCCAGTGGATCCCGTGAACATTTCCTGGAGGCTTGTCGACGGGCCGACTGAAGTCAGCCTACTGACCACACAGCAACATTTGAAGTTTACAAACCTAAGTGCAGTTGGAAAATTCATCGTAGAGTGCAAGTTTGAAGGAATATACGATTCACAGCCCTTTCATCTTTCCCAAAACCTTACTATTATTACTACAGGTAAGAATGAACAATCGGTTCTGCAATTCTGAGTTTGTAACATGATATAATTTTACGGAATCTACTCTTAGACTTCGCGTTGATGGCGATTTCAGTCTGCTCCTGTTATGCAATAGGGATGGTGTTCTGAGTGTTTCGGTAAAATCTATGGTAATTCCAACCATTTTATGAGCAAGCAAATATGAGGTAACTAATTGCTAAATATGGCACTATCACAAAACGCAGCCTTGTAAAAATAAAAACGTTTTTCTTGATAGCAGCAGACAACAAACTGCTAGTTTAAGTGAAAAATACGGTATATTAAACCAGCATTAGTTGAAGGCACCGTGGTCAATTAGCTGTTAACTTTGTATTTGATACGGTCCAGCTTTCACAGTCAAATGTTTTCCAACAATTACCGGGTCTGACAAAAAAATGAGCCCACGTTTGTGAAGTGTGTATCTGCTCAATCGTAAATTTACCCTAAAGCGATATTTTTCGTCATTAGTTACAAATAATTCAAATGTCAGTGCGCTTGACAACGCACGTACTATTAAGACATGTGTTCACTAAAGATAACTACCATCATAATCACATTCACAGGAGCACAGTTCAATCTGTGTGACCGGTTTCCGCACCACAAAAGTCACCTGTCCGTCTTCACGATCACATCCACAATGTTGTTCAGCGCAACCGCATTGATGTTGGCTTTCACAATCATACTGTTTGTTTGCTCTGTGACGAAAAATGAACTGGAAGCTGAACACATTTCAATACAACAACTGAGAAGTTCAAAGGTAAGCCAAATAACAATATAGAGGGTAGCTATCATCTGGATGAACAACTGCAATAACCTAAGTTTGGTACAGTGGATACGAACGGAACTAAGTTTTAGAAGGTTCTGTCTTCAGTCTCTGCAAAACCGTATGCACTAGTCACTTGGTAGGTAGCAAACATGTACACAGCGCCACTTTGAATAACATATATATATAGATAAATATGTAACATAAATATGTATAGTTTTTATCAAATGCAATAGCTTTATCACAAAAGAGCTTAGCACTTACTATTTTGCATGCAGCTACCACTTTCTGCGGAAAATACGATACTGGAAAGTCATTCTTCTGGACCTGATTGAAATAATCAGTTATTGCTCAACTATCTATAACGACCACTGCCATAAGATTTTCAATCATTGTCATTTAATTACGTCGAATAGTTCGGAAATGGAAGAGAACTAAGTAACTGAATCGATTTCCGGTGGTTTCCAGTGCGTAGAGCCAGGACAATTGTTTTCTGAAAGCAAGACTGTGGATTTCACAACGGAACTCCGATCACTTCCGCGATGGTCAGGATTCGAAATATGACTTTTTTGAATTGACGACTAGGCAAGAGGTAGGTGGGCTGGAAATCTAATTCTGGTGACTTGGTGTCCTGAGTAGACATGATGTACCAGAATCACACTCGAACGAAACTTCATCTCACCACTATTAGGCTGTATGGGGGTGATGTTCACATATTTTCTGAAAAGGACGCATGGTTGCAGGTCTGACTTAACATGCTCCATAGCAGCATGTGGAAGAGTAAACACAAAATGAGGTCACATATTTAGGCAATGTAGCTTCGAGCCGTGTGTTAACTACCGAGTTTGAACTGAATGAGCCTCGCAGTTGTGCAGCACTGTGCAGTGCGTTGCTTCAATTACTCCACAAACCGCCAGTTCAGTTAACGCCATCTAAACCAACTTCATTCCCACAGGTGAGAGTTTAACCTTTGATGTTGTTAATTCTTTTTCTATCGGCGAATTTTTATGAATAGACATTTTCTCCGAATTTCTGACGTAAGAACGTCAATTTTGCACCAGTCATCTCATCAGTATTTTTCTCCAGAGTTATTTGTGTCAAACTACGAACGACGTTTTTAGCCTGAGAGGTACATAACCAAGAAAATACGATTATTCTGACCATTCAAGCCTCTTCATATGAACACCTATCTGAAGTGAATCTTCTGCATGACGATTCAGTGCCAAATTCAGGAAGGATATTAATTCACCTTATTTGGTCTCAGGTGTAAAATTGAGAATAGAATGAGCGATATTCGTCACAGCAAGTAGGTTGTCCACATCCACAAGCTCGTTGATTACACATATCAGATCTTCCACATACCTCTTGTGGAAAGGGCTATGCCGAATAATCCCCCAATGCACAATTCTATTTAACATTGCCACGGTGACCCCATCGTAACAACATCCTTCTGTTGGTGTATTTTACGAAAAATCTTATATTCTGCGTGCAAGTTAATATCAGTTGCTTGATTGTGTATTCGGGTAAATTCGCTTTTGAACATTTGAAACGTGTACACACACGGACATAGTCGACGGTTTCTACAAGTGGCACGTTCGTAAACAGAATGCATACATCGTGTGAAAACACCCTCCAGATTTCACACTCAGTGATTGTATGGAATCAATGTAATTGAGGTAATTATGCGATAGATTGCTTTTGATTTTTCTGACCGGACAATCATGCTGATATGAAGTGCTATCTAATTGGTCACATGATGAATAAACGAAGACAGACTGTCCGTCACACCATTTTCTATCGATGAACTTTTTTATGGAGCTGAAGGTCGTGTGACTTTCTAACCGTGGATCTTCATCCTTTCATCCTGATCATGACACCAGTTGTTGTGAGGCAAGAACACGAATGATGCAAGGGTTATTTATTCAGGAAACCAACACATGGGTTGTGCGTTGCAACATGACAATAAACAACAACACTCATCTGTATACAATACTGATCCCAGAACGTCACGGCTGTCACATATGCCAATGCTCGGTTATTTTACGTACCAAGAACCATTTCATGCGATGCTGCACTCCGATGTTTTTTCTTGTATTTTTCTTGCGGTTACTTCGATGTCAAAATCCATAATCTAACGCCCACTACTGAATAGCAATGATGTGAGTAGTATAATACGGTCGCTCGTCCTCATTACACGGAGGTGTCTCCCCGGTGGAATTGGCTGACATATATGATGCGGGATAGGTCTAAATACTCCTTCGAAAACTCACTCTGACAGGATAATCGCATTATACTGGTTTCAACCCGTCAGTAAAACTTCGTGGTCTCCCCTTGACTAAAACATTCAAGACACTGGCAAATACTTTCGAAAAGTCACTTTGTTAAACAACCTGCACCAATACTCCAGGCTGACGTGGAATGACCGAAATGATTTCGTCACTTACGCGTGTGGCGAGTCGAGGAGTGAGAAGTTCAAACTGCGGACAATGAAGGTGGACCAGTTTGAGTGTTCACTATTTGTCTACGGTCCGCAATCAGTCGGAAGTGCTGATATTTATACTCTAATTCTGAAAAAGATCCTGATAGGACATTGCCAAGTGATTGCGGAGTGTAACTTCTTGATCAATCCGAATTATATCACAGCCATGATCGAACAGACAATGGTGACTGCAGTCTCTGCCGTTTAGCAGCGGCCATCCGACCGAAGAACCAAAACGCCTGACGGAAATCCTTAATCAACGACCCAGCTGCATGTTGACAATGCGGTGATCGACATTATACTACTACTTACTTATTCATGCAGTACAAGTGTCAAAAATGCAACTGATTCGGACACAAGGATACGTATGTCCCACTTAGTCATTCGCCCGTCCTTCGTTGCTTTCGAGCACCCACCGGAAGAAATCAAAGAAACAAGTAGCGAGGCTGGATTATGTTTTGGCCACGGTTAACCCCAGCCTCGCTGCACGTCACGAGTACTTGTCGGTGAAAATTAATGGCAGTCCGGTATGCCTACAGCTCAACACTGGTTTTGACCTCACACTAATTTCGCAACAAATGTGGAAGGAAATTAGTTGCCCGGTGTACAGGAAAATGGAACAATCAAGTCGGAAAACATCTGAAGAAGAATGACACTGACCGGTGACTGGACCTATGGCAACAAGCACGGTGATATTCACACAAGTGGCACGATCTCTCCTGCAAATTATCTGAGACCAGATCTCTTGAGCTCCGACTCGAAAATGCAGCCTGATCATCTGAACATACCCCTTAACCGGTTGCGTAACAAAATGAGGGTTCCAACTCTGCCAGCAGATCAGCAACCGAAGCACGTTTATCAGGGTCTGACACAGAAGTTGAAAAATCATTTTGATGGGGTTGCAGGACGATCTTGGTTGTTGCACCAAACATAGAGCAGTATTGAATTTAAGTCCGGATGCCACCTCTACTTTCCTATCTAAACGCCCCGTGCCTTATGCTGTTTTGCCAGTTGGAAACGAAGAACTAGACAGAATTAAACAAATACGGGATTATCCATCCGGCTAATTACTCCGCTCGGACTGCCCTTATTGTCATTGTTACGAAAGGCTAACGGTTCCATTTGGTTGTGTGTCGATTATTCAACGGAGCCGAGTGACGCACTTGAGGATCATCGATATCCGCCTTCACTCCTTATGGACTTGCTTGCGAAGCCCACTGATGGCACGTGTTTCGTCAAACTCGTTTTGGCCGAGGCTCAGTTGCAAGCTGAAGTTGACGAAAATCCTAGAAAATTGTTGGGTATAAATACCCAACGGGGATGGTTGCAGCATCGCCTCCTTCTCTTTGGAATGGAGACAACGCATGCACTCTTCTTACAGAACAACCATATCTGGACGACATCACCGTGATAGGTACCAATCCTAAGGATTTACACAAAAATTTCACCAAGTCCTTAGCCAATTTTGCGAATTTGGATTTCAGTTTCGGACAGAAAAGTGTAACATGCTTATGCAATCGATTAAGTACCTCAGGTTTATCATCGCCACCTTGATCTAGTCAATGTTAATGCAATCAGTCAAACGCTCTATCTAGCTGAGGTAACAAACCTAGAGTCATTCCCGGTATTAGCAAGCCATTAAAATACTTACTATCCACGATGCATCATATCCAAAGGCCGCTAACCCAACTCTTGAGAAAGAATGCGGTACGGAACTGATCTGCTGAATGCCAAAATGCGATTAATCGCATTAAAGCTACACTCGCTCTCAATTCGCTTCTGAAACACTTCGACCTTTCATTACACATTATGTTGGCCTCAGCTTCTTCAAACTATGGTAGTGGAGCGGTCATAACTCACTAGTTCCTGGATGGTTCTACGAAAGTAATAGCCTACACACCGTGTATGCTAATTGGAGCGGAGATGAATTACAAGCAAGTTGAAAAGGAAGCACTGGTAATTATATTCGCTGCAAAGAAGTTTCACAAGATGCTATGTGGACTTCACTTTATCCTGCTAACTGGTCACAGACATGTGCTGGCAGTGTTCGGACCCAAGGAAAGCGTTCCAGTATATAAAGCAAACTACTTACAGCACTGGATAGCCATGCTACTTGGCTGCGATCTTACCACAGGCTGTTCATTGCAATCAAAACAGGCAAACGTCTGCCTTAGCAAGACGGGTTGCTAAGTACAATTCAGTAAACGACGGGATTTTGGTTGCGGCTATTTCGACGAGTTATTATGTGAACTGGGTGGTATCGGAAGTATTTAAGAACTGCGTCGATGATCCAACACTCAACAAGAATAAATTCAGTGTTACAGAATCTTCACCACCATTTTCACAAAGGATGGTCATAGGACTCTTTTGCAGGTGAGCTGAAGCAATATTTCTAACGAAGAGACCGTTACTCTGTTGTCACTTCCTTCTTCTTGTTCGGCAAAAGTGTGATTATCTTATCTGTTTTCCAATAAACGGGTTCTGCAGAAACTTTATCCCGATAGCTCCGGCACCAGTCAGATGAGAGTATTGGTACGTAGTTATGTGCCATAACTCCACATGATTTCCGACAGCGAGAAACTAAAAACTGTTCAGATTTTACACTGGTTCTCAAGTCCGCATTGAGATTAATTTTTACCTGACCAATGTCCGAGAAGCTGTAGATTGGCGTGCATAGCTAATTCACCAAACCCTTGAGTAGCCGGAACTTCTTAGTGTTTGTTGACATATACGCCAAATGGTCCGAAGTTTTTCTGATGGAAGCAAGATCAGCAACTTTAAAGGTGGGGAGGCCGGGCTAAATATTCAGAGTACCGGAAACGATCGTGTCGTACAACGGAATTGTTTTCACCCCATACATGAGCTTATGCAAGTGGAATGGCATCAATCACATACGGTCACTGCCTTACCATCAGCAGTCCGTCCGTGGACAAGTTCAAAAATCTCTTCAAAAGTCAAAAAGGAACGGACATACGGCCGACGCTGTCGGTTATCGGATAACCCTGAATCGAGAGGTCCTGGAACCTTTGATGGGATGAAGACTAAGAATGCCGAATGACTTACTGCACCCATCAGAGCCTCTAGCGCTGAACAAAAAGTTTTCCATGGAACAGCAGTACAACAAGAGGCATTAAGCTCTACCCCGTTCCTTTGAAAATGGCCGGTCGACATCTATCAGGGATTGTCGTGGGGCACGGATTGCATGGACACCTGGCAGGATCCGAATCCACCCAGGGACAGTGTTGCATAGGAATCAAGTTGGCCCACACACCTATTTATGGCACGCGACTCAGATCAGACAATGTATAGAATAAACGGGCCATTCGGAAAACCAAGGGCTGTGTTTGGAAGAGCTATTGGGCAACTTTAGGGACCAAGAGACACACCCAGGATACAGACCGTTACGGTTTAAGACCGGTGATTAAAAACACTGTCAGTAGTCCATCATCTGGTCGTGCTAGTACGGAAGTAATCCAACTCCATGTTAAACTTCATTTGTATGATTAAAAAACTCAAAGGGAAAGTGTTAAGAGGTATATCTCTTAACCAATCAAACAATGAGAACCAGATATGATTGACCAGATTCGGGGATATCGTCGTTTGTGTGGTTGTGTACCTCTACAGGTAGAACCGAGCGTCAGCTGTTTTGGTGCACTTTTCCCAAGACAGATTCAGTCTTCAATGTTATTCCAAAAGCTTCCAAGGTTTTAACCGTATGGTCAGACGTCTGTATGTTGAAGTGTAGTTCTCCGACTATTTATTTACATGCTAATAATGCGAAGCATTCTAACGCCACAACTGCTCTCTATAGTCGTCGCATCAGATTCGGCATTTCTCCCGACTGCCATATATGGTAACTGCTTGCATAAATATTCAATATCAATGTGGTTATCTTATAACTCATAACCAGCAAATGGTGATGCACACACCTTCTTCTCGAGGTGAAACTTAAGGTGCAGGATCGAATACTTAATTTACATATATTTTTGCTGGGCGGGACGCTCTGTGGGGTTCTTATACGGTCATCATTCTACGGTAACTCATTTTCATGTCTGTTCAGAGTGGTTGCTGCAGTCTGCACCGTTGTGGAGTGTTGTGTCAAGTATGTTAAAAGACTTTAACAAAAAGTAATTTTGACTATAAAGAAACATCGTTGAACCTACAAATATGTTGAAATGAATTAAACCTATATTTGGTTATTACATAGAACTTAGCGCCGACTAATGTGATAATCTAAACTTGGATTTCTCATGAGTTAGTGATCAGAAAAAAGTCACTTTAAAAGGTTTACATTGCTTTATCTTTTTGTTTATGTAGTACAACCGAACGACATACGTGAATATCGGACCAGAAGACACAACACAGAATGAGTTCCTCAAATTGTTACAGGCAATCGTACTATTCGATCAGGTGAAACTGAATGAGCAACTGGCTGAAGCCTCCCAAAAGGTTGGACAAACGCGGCAAAATCCGTCCGTATCCGGCGACAACAAAAAAGAATAATCAAGCAATTGAAAAAAATTACCACAGTGTAACAGATAAAAAGATTTGTAATAAAATATACGTAAAAACCGTGAACCCCAGAGTGGGATATAGAAAATAGAAAATAGAAAGGGAACCAATAATGCAAACAGCAAAAAAGCAAGGTAAAAATAAATGTAGTAAGGACCAGAGGAAAAGATGACGTGGAAAAAAAGAAAATACCAGAGAAAACGAAGAAAAATTAGAAGCTGCTAAAAGAAAATCATCCAAAAGAGGCGACATAGAATGAAAAGGAGAAAAAAGGCAGCCCAGCAAAAAGAACCGATAAAGCGTAGGAGGAAAAAAATTAAGCCACAAAACAGAATGGCAGAATATGAATAACAAATGCGCGGCGAGTAGGATTGCCGAGAAGGGCGACCGAATCGCGTGACTGGTACGCGTTTGTACACGTGTTAGGCGATGTGGTGACTAGTCCGATAGAATACACGCACTGGTGCGTGTATCCGATGC
>JTDE01002274.1:57449-90184 GCA_014338405.1 Paragonimus skrjabini miyazakii | reverse complement strand
ATTCTATTTCGGCCGCCACGTCTCGCCCGTGGGTCCGATCCGGTCGAGCGATGACTCATTCGGTCGCCCACGCCGTTCTCCATCCGCTCACCGTGGGTTTTTGAACGCACCTCCCCCCTGCGTTGGGGTATTCCGCCGAGAGCTGGAAGGCTCGTACTTCCTGCCTGACAATCCCCCACAATATGTGTACTCTTGAAAGTAGGCGTTTGCAAATGTTTTTACAATTTATAGGAATCTTTCGGTACAAAAGTGTTTTACGAAGCTGATTTTCAAATTCACAATTAACTGATCAAATGCTGACAACCCGACCATAGGACTTTAAAAATGGTGATACTTATGAGAAAGTTAAACATATTTGTACTTTAATATTTGTAGATTTGACCAGCAGTCGAATTTGAATCACATTTGATAATGGGATAAACATTTTCTAATTGGATACAACTTTTGTAGAAAAAATAGAACAGTATCCATTTTTAGTTTGTCTTCCATATATCCAACTACATTGACAGATGGAAATGCGTTTAGTCCTATGCACTTTAACATGAACTACAGACACGAGAATTTGGATTCACGTCAGCCGGCTTGGGTCTGACTTAGAAAGTACACGAGTTTCGCATGTGGTTATCGATCGCCAAATCCTTAGACCGAATACAAATGGCTTCAATTTATTATCGACGTCCGCACGAGCTAATTTATCTCTTATCGCTTAAACTCAGAGGACACTGTATGCAGAGGATTGCGTGCGATTGGACAGAAAGTGGACTCACATGACAATAAATTAGCCTTGGAAGAGCTATGTTTTCATTCGTACGTAATAATGCCAAGTTAGCCAAATTCCTATGAATATTACGGTTGTAGTTGACCTAATATGGGTCGTGCTGACCTATACTCTCGCTATTACCTACACCACTTAGAATGCTAAACTGCATCCTGCTCGATTTTTCTCCCCTAGAACCTGACGTCTACTGACATGAATCTCTGCTGCAGGATATGGCGGCCTACCGGAATGTCGAGCTTTCCATCTAACAATTCGGATCACAAACTACAAAATATCATCGGCAGCTGATCATCATCACCAACATCTCAGCACCCACTATAAGATATCTTTTGTGAAATCCATTGGCTTAATGTCAGCCTTTACACTGATCACTACTTTCAATAGGAATAACCGATTGAACGTGCTTAGACATTTGTTGGAACAAACCGGACACCAATATTGTTATTAGTACGAACAGCTCTTATTTACCTCGACCTTGCTTGTAGGGGGGCATGTTGGTGAATATCTGTAATGCTTAGTATACATTTTCTGAGGTAAATCTGCAAATCGATCAACCACTGGTGAGTTTAGACACTTACATTAATCAGACTGTATGATGCTGATTTCCCATTTATTCTTAAGAGAGTGTCATATGGGCGCAATGTTGACAGAAAGTTATCGATAACTGTATACCGGAAGTGCTGATGCACAAGAAAGATTTCAGTATAACATAATAACAGGTTTACATGCTAGTTTAGAAAGAGGACGGAAATTAAATGAAAAGCGAAATAGTTCGGTCAATATTCTGCATCGATCTGAACACCAAGATTACAAACAAGACAATCCAATGGCAATGAACAAAAATCCTGATGAATATGTGTTAAAAGTACTGAATTACAACGCATACAACTAACTATGATTCCGACTCTGCTTAGTCTGTCAATTTTGGCGATTACCATAAAAGATGCTATTGTCGTTGATGTTGTCGCTTCTCACTTTTCGTCAGTAATTTGGTTCCATATTGGAATGAGTATAGGCACAGTTTTCACTAGAAGTCACTAAATATTTATGTCAATGTACTCATTTGTCACAACTTCGATAGCTTGCGCGACCGTTGCTGAATGCTATTCAAAAATAACGGAGGAAGATGTATGACAACAGTTATTAACCACTCGTTAACGTTTTTCAGTTACGAACGAAAAACGCAAGATTATGTGTAATATGCTAGTAGCCTTGAGTGTGATAACTAATGACACGGGTATTCTGTATGCCCCATAATCGATAATATTCTCCAATCTCGTTTACATTTTGAAGGCTGGTCGTTTCTGCTAAAACTGGTCACATGTTGTACAAGATGTAACAATTTAAAGCCGTAAATGGAAACAGTCAACAAAGCGCTAGCATCTCACAACTTGTTCTTTTTGCTAGTGATGAATACCAGTCAATTTGACTGGGTGTCGTGTTCTCTACGGACCTGGATGAAACATAAGCAGCGGCATGATTCGCTTGAGACGGCGTTAACTCGACTACGCGGCCGCATCAATAGTATTTTGAAATATGTTGCCACCTTGAGAGAATCGTTTTTTGCAATAAGTCTTTGTGGACGGAACCACCGAAAATGTGATGAGGAAATACTAACCCGTCGCTTTTGATTGACGAGATAACAGCTTATTCACACAGTGATTCACCATAACTGTGTACCGTAGACGGTTAAAGGTGATCATTTGAACTTCTGTTTACGTAACTTTAAATCAAACATCCTGTCAACAAATACCAACTCTTTAGTCACTGTTCTAGATTACGGTCCGGGATGAAATGTTGCATTGCCGGTTGACCCTGTGAACTCGATTGAAATGTATTCAAATATATGCACTTTTGTCCTCATCAATCAGCAATATCCACAAAGTGTAATGTGTTTAATGAATACCAACAAGTCAGCAATAATGAAAACGATAAATCATTTCAGCAATTCTGTATAAAGATCGATTCGGGTAAAACGGATAGACAAGTGTAACGAGTTGTGAATACAAGTTGGGGTAGGCAAGATCCAGCTCGGCGATATCAACTGTTTGTCTACCTTTTTTGCCCAATAGTGTGTTGGATTCACGCTAACGAAATGGTTACCATTTTATAGAGCAGTAGCGCCAGGTGTGAAGATGTGAAAGCACTTGTTAATTACACACCCAAACAATTTCAAAAAGTTTATTCCCGAGAAGCATGATTTAGACTGAGATGCCGGTCAACATTTTTGCTTGACGGTTAGGAAATTTTGTTGGTCTGAAACGACAAACAGTAATGCAATAGTGCCTGGGACCTGGAACGATTGATAAAAATGTCTGTTGACTCAATCTCGAATGCAGCAACAGAGTTTCAGTCCATGGAGGCGGAAGTCATCCAGCATTTGAAGTTGAATGACATTAACCGACATGAATTTCATTAATCAACTTAATGGGAAGCATTTTAGACACGTGAGCCTAATCTAAACTGGTGAGATGAAAATGTTCATGCTACAGTCTGTTCTGTATCTTGCTGAATTATGGATTCCCTACTTTGGATCGAATAATTCTGAAACAATGAGTCTCATATGACTCCCTCCGGGTGACTTAGCTGTCCATCAGCATGAAACAGAGAACATCAATTGTTATGAAGTGTAATACCTGAGTTCAGAAATACTGACTTTTGAGGAGTACCTAGCTGTAGTCACGTTTAGTTGTCAACGTTTCTTAACGGACGATACCGTAAGATGCACATTAGTTAAAGACGTTTTGGACCATAAAACGACTAGGATGTATAACATGAGACGTAGGAGAGAGAGGACTAAAATGAGAAGATTTCGTTCGATGATGTCGTTGAATATATCCAGTTCCTAATGTTACATACTACAAAGTGATGCCTGTCAACCATTTCCCAAGCTCACCTTTTCAATGCGAGAAACAAAAGAAACAGTTATGTTTGGATATATTTATAAACAAGTATTTTCAATTAATTTATTTGTAAACTACTATCCGGCCAGACTGACGCATCCTCGGTTCGTCAAAAACACATTCAGTAAACATTTACCACTCTACAGCGACCTAATTTCAACAATTCTGTATTTGGTCTGCTCTAGAACGTACATTCTCCGCTGAGATCAATCAGGAATCGCTATTAATGGCGGTAAAATTGAATTTGTTCGGTGACGTCTGTTGGTAACATTGGTGTGACGCTTCCCAATTAACCAGGTTTAAATTGGTTGGTTGGGTTGCAGCTAATGGGGATGTTACACCTATTGCAGTAACAGGTCGATGGGTACCAAGGCGAGAACATCACTAGTGGTCATAGCTGTAGAAACCTGTGTTCACAGTTCCCAGTCTGCTAATTAGCGAGCAGGTGTTAACATGATAATTGTTTCGAGTTCCCATTAATGAGCCACTCGAGATCTCGTTGACTATCCTATTCTGGACATAACAAGTGGACTGAAACTTCTTAACTAAAAGATAGGTTTACTAAATTTGGAGATTTTGTTAAACTAAACTACCCAGTAATCTGGTGGCTAGAGTAGAACGTTATGTAGTTAACCCTACTCAGACAGTTTGAGAAGCTGCGATAAAGTTAACGGCATAGACAAAACACCCTGTAGTCACTGGTAACAAATACTCACAAGGGAGCATTAACGACGAATGAAAAGTTTAATCAGGTAAAACATTCTGAAGTACATGATTTTTTGTTTAACTCGTGTGCCAGCATCCCTGTACCAATGTTAATCGCTACCACGTGTTTCACAACACTTTAAACGATACTGGCTATCCATTTAGTGCGTACGGAATAACAGCACATGTGTACGTTGTTCGCCTCTATCACCAACCGAGCAAGTAACACTTGTGTTACCAGTCCAACGGTTTGGTGGATATGTGGAGGATGTGCACTCGGATCAACTAATATGTTGTAACATTTGATAACCATGGATGACCTGATATACCTGTTGGCTGAAGGTCAGTATAGTCCCAGTTAAGGTCGTTAGAATGGTAACTAAATCCAAGACTGTTAATGAACTCTCCGTTTAAGATTTCGAAAACTCAGCAGTGGTGTTTACAGGCCATGGTCACAGCCAACACACTAGACAGTTTACTACAACCGAAAACACAGGCCCCAGCTACACATGTTGGTTACTGTTCATTGTCATTGGGTATCAGCGGCAGAAACAAGACTGGATCTTTACCTACTGTTTGTATGGCTGGTGGGGTGAACGCAACAGAATCATTCCATCGCACTTTAAACAGAACCGATTGTAAGATTTTGGAGACTGGTAAACGAAAGTTAATGAAACATACGTCAAAAATGACCGCCATGAAACTCATTTATGTATTTTTTGTTTTGTGGTTGCTATGAAATTGCACATTGTGACCTCATCCGGTTTTAAATAAGGTGAATGGCGTTGAAAGTTAATGTAATTTGAGTGATAACTTTTACGGTGACCAGGGTTAACTTTTGAACAGACATATGCAACGAATGGAATCGGCCCCTTGTTGGAAACTCTCAGGGTGTTTTAATTGTGTTGAAGTACGAAGTTAATGAGCGACTGTGGAGAAAACGGTTCGTTTATGAGTGACTCGGTTATATGAGACAACGTCTTAGGGAAATGTTTGCTTCACCTGAATCAGATCGTTAAGGCGATAAGATTTGAATTGTCAACATCAGCTTCTCATCTAAAGCTTGAGTTGCTCTAGAATTATAATTGTTTTTAGACCAACACGATCCTGATCTGTCATCAAGTCCTTTTATTAAGGATGATGACAACACATTAATATCAGAACCATTAACTATAATTTTGACAGTTCAGCAGATTGAAGCAACTGTTTGCGATCGACAGTTATAGCTGATTGTCCACTAGTTTTACTAGAGATATCCACCATATGCCCACGATCCAAAATGGTAACTGACGACATCTTCATCGGATTCGAGGTAGTTACTAACTTGAATCGATGTTGGCTGATAAAACTCATAAAATGCAAATGGGTGAAGAGCAGGGAGAATCTTTACCTAGTGGTATATGAACTTGAATAAAACAATGAGAAGACGCAATTCATGTGATGTTCTCCGGGTTAACATTTCATACATTCTGATCACACAGGGACATGTAACTAATTTTAAACGAGTCATAGTTCCACAGAGCGGAAGTCGTGGCTTAAGGGATTGAACGAACAAACACCAAAAATGAAAAATCAAAATTGTGGGAATGCTGACTACCAGGGTAGCCGCAGTGTCAACACAAATTGTTTTTGAACACATAGGGGGGGATTATGACGTTTAATGGCCAAAGCCTCAGCAAACTGGAGTATGCGTTTCCGGTTGCTTCGAAAGATCACCGAGAACGCATCAGAAACTTTGACTATGTGTCCTGTTTGTATTATGTGCCTTGCAACGGAAGATGCGGGGTGCCGTCCATCTGCATCTATACAGGCTCCTGGCGTTTCTAACTGCGTCTCCAGCCATTAGGGTACATGCTCCTTGATACGAACAGCTAGTTGTCGGTAGTTCCTCCCTATGTAGCTCATACTGCAGCTACACGAGTATTTGTATAAACAGTGGGATTTGACAGACGTACACTGTTTGTTCGTAACTGGGGCGACTGGTAGAGTTCTCGTTCGTTGTATTACATACAACTTTGCAGCGTTAAAAGACCTGGATACGGCCGCTGTTAGACGCTTCCTCGTCATTGTTGACCAGCTGTCCCCCAGAAACGGAAGTTCTAAGTGCACTGTCCTTTTCGGTACTGTCGTCACTTCTACAGTTGCTGTACTTTTCAATAAATCGCATGGTTACCCGTTGACCTGCAGAGTGTCTGTCAGTATGCCTATCTCTAACTGTAGGTTGTCTTCAGTGCAAATCCTTCGTGCTCTATGGAAAAGCGTCCTGACTAGACTTCTCTTATGCTTCACCGGACAGAAGCTTTCGAAGTGCATGTACTGTCCAGTCCAGGTAGGTTTTCTGTAGACACTGAGGCTACCCTGGTGGTCAGCATTTCCACAATTTTGATTTTTCATTTTTGGTGTCTGTTCGTTTAATCCCTTAAGCCATGACTTCCGCTCTGTGGAATTTTGACTCGTTTAAAATTAGTTACATGTCCCTGTGTGATCAGAATGTATGAAATGTTAATCCGGAGAACATCACATGAATTGCGTCTTCTCACTGTTTTATTCAAGTTTATCAAGAGAACAAAATGTTTCAAATTTCTAGTGGTGTATTTTCTGATTGTCTTCAACTCACTGATCAGATGACTTTTTAAGTGCGGCTGCATATAACGTCCACTGGAACCGTGCTGTGCTCAGAAAGTCCTAAAAATTATGTGAATTTTTTTAAGTTCGTTGTATTTTTCCCATGCATCCTGGTTGTGCTTTTGGGAAAGTGTACTATGTTTGAATCACTTCATGTGATTCACCCCAGTGCCGTTCAGTCTCTTGCATACTGTTCAAAGTTCTCATGATGACATTTTACAGTGGCACATTCGGGAACGTAGACGATCGTGATGTGCAGATTGTTGCACTAAAAAGCTAAATTACTTGGAGAAAGTGGATGTCACTGTTCTGTTCGACTTTTCACCGAAGGCTCACAAACCTTGCCTACCAGGACTGGATGCTGAGACATTAACATGCGCTTCAAAACATTGTATGGTCAGGGCAAATAGTTGTTATTTATGTGGCTAACGAGCGGCTTTTATTGATATGAGAAATGTGTCAATGCTCTATGTAATCCAGTTTAATCTGCTGCTCAGAAACACAAAACGTTGATGACAAAAATGGGCATAAAGACGCGCAATATTTGATCATTCTATGCAGCAGCAAGTGTTCTGCCTGAGTAAACAGTGTGAACATTTTGCAGAAATTATTTGGCACAAGATTAGTTAGTCCGTTCGTGATAGTTTGTAGCTTGTAATGTAAGAGTCACCCAGTGTGTCAAAAAAGTATTTACTTGATCCAGCATTATTCACCGGAAAAATGCAGATTGACTGTAACCTTGAAGTGGCTAAACAGCAAAATGGTTGAGCTCATGAAGGTCCTGACATAAGTTATTTAGACATCACTTTTCTGGTTTTAAATTCATTCCGACACGGCTGCCTGTAGTAAGTAACGGTTTCACAGTATAACAAGTTGTTTGTCGTGTTATTTGCCTTCTGATTTTCATCACCACTGTTGAAGCGAACTACCATCTAATCAGTGACAATGTGTGGCTTTTTTACACGGATAAATATTTCGACTTCACAAAGACAGACAAACGGCTTGCTTCTCCACATATTCCTGCCTAAAATTTACGGCAAAATGTCAGTTTATTTATAATACTGTACAACCATGTACCATTGATAACTCCATCCACCATCAACAGCAACTTGACTTTTTTAAACATGGAGTTATGTTTAGCTGAATACTGTTCAGTCAGATCCCACAAACAACACCTTTACGTCGTTTGATACGCAACAGTCATGGCGTGTTAATTAGTAAAACACAATTAAAAGAACTCTCATGTTAGCGTTATAAAGTAGATCAAAAGATCCAACGTCAACAGATTACCAGTAAAACGGAAAGAATACTTCTTCGTCAAACTGATGCTGTCCACGTATGGCATGAATGAGCCAGACACTTTACCTTCGACGACACAACAACAGACTAGTGCATGGAACCGTTTATAAGGTGACTGGTATTCATCACGTAGTGTTCACTAAGGTCTCGGATTAGAAGCTAACGATTTTCACACTTAACAGAAACAAATAGGTGATATTAGATTGATCATTGCCCTTACTGAAGCATGTATTTGCACGTTGGTGTTACTCATGAGGCCACTTAGCCGTGCTATCCATTATGTGCATGTGGTTAGCTAAATCCTAATGAACCTATTCATTGGTTAAACAAGTAGATGGCTCTGTAGTGGTTACCGGTTTGCCTGTCAACATACCTGGTCGGAAACCGTGTATGTAATTGACAGTCTCTGCTACAGTTGCTTTGATGATAGAGACAGACGATGCTGGCGACCAGTGCCAATTTCCAGTCAAGCAGGGTGCGAGTAGGAAGAAAGTAAACAATTTGAATTGCGACAAACAGAACATGCTTGATTTTGGGGATAAAAATTCCGTTACATACGCCCTTGACAATACCGCTTGGCAGTGAGTACATCGGGTTCCATTGCAAACAATCATATAGTATATTGCAAATAAAGCGCCATATGCATGCGGGAGTAATATCTCAAAAAAGTAAATGGATGCTGACGACGACACGAAGATACAATTTACACTTATGCAAAAAGATTGGTCGGTGATGGCGTTGAACTTCACATTTTAAGTTCAACGGAATAAACGTCGTTTGAATTCAGCCTAATGTGTAAGTGGATCCGCAGAGAATTCCTTAGTGTGCATTCACGGACAGATTTGCTTGATCGAGTTACTAAGCTATTATTAGCGTTGAATGTGGTAACTTGACGGTTTGGTGTCAATATTGCCACACACGCAAATCACCTTAGATACATGACATATTTTGTTTACATAAAATTAACTATGACAGTAAAGATTTGTGCGAATTGATTAGCCTTGCTTCTTTGACACTCAAGCAAGTTAAGATTGATTTTTATAAAAGATCCCTAGTGTATTTGGTTTATCATTCTGACGGCGCCACTTCATCTGCTGGCGCCATTTAGGTGTGTGCTACGACTATCAAAGTTAGTCTGTAACCGTAGAATACTGATTACCACTGATCGAACAGATAAAGTGTGGACTTGAAGAACTTCCACACGTCTACCAGTCCATTATATAAGATTATCTAAACGTATGTGTTAGTAACTGTGACACATTGTTTTTCAGTTAACGAGACAATAGCTAGTAGCAGATCTTAAATTCCTCCTCTGAGTATTTTCATAAACCCAGCTATGGACACGTCAGCAAAAACCACTTGATTGTTATTCACTTAGTTTTTTTTACTTTGGTTAATTTTGACAATTCGCCCAGTTATGGTCAGTCGCCAAACTACATACAACTAGCCAAAACATTTAAATATAGAGCTCCGTTCAAAAACTAGATCCTTAGTTGGTTTTTACTTTGAATACACTCCCTGATAAAATGTGATTTATGATTCGGGCGACATGTTGCCGCTATATGTGACTACTACATGATATAGCTGTGTATCTGTATACAATAAGGGGTTTTGATTGATATAGAGCAAAGATCGCTTAAAACGGACCGAAATTTGTAATTTTTCGTAGATTTTAAATAAGCCTCTTTCAAAAGGACGCATGATGTTCGAGTTTCATTGTTGTTAGAGGTTACCGAAAGTACACACCTCTCGGATTGGAAGTCCGACCAGACTTTCATTAAATAACCGCGCTGACCACTGCATAACTGATATCTCATAAGGCATGAATGAATTACTACATACGTGGGATCAGCCATATTTACTCGAGTGTTACGCTCAGGTTAACCGATCACCTAGAAAGGCGGTGCAGTAATGTTCTCGTTTATTCCAATCGATGACCGCACAATTAGGATCTATTCATATAGAACTCACAGAAATCATTGAACTTATGGAGCAATATTATGGTCACTTGCAATCGAAAAATCTGTCGCTCACAAAAGAATGTGGTTGTATTCGTATAACAATGCAATCTTGTCTAGCGTGAGATCAGCGATGAGGTTGTCAACAAGGTCATTTCATGGAAGCTTGATGAGAGTTCGAATTTCGGCGATGACCAGGCTATGGAGTACTGACGTGCCCCGCCAAACGCAAAACGCTAGCCCGGTGCATTTTTTTAAAAGGGACTAGCAGGAACGTTTATGAGAATGTGAATGCCGTGAGTCACATTTAGTTTGTAAATTTCGCTTTCTGTTTGGCAGACTTCAGTTTGCCTCTATGCATGTGTAACTTTGCAGTCCTCATTGCCTGTCACTGAGCCACTAAAATCCGCGACATGACGTTCTATCAGTTGTGTACTTTTGTGAACGATGAAGCGGGCTGGGTTTTCTCCCTCTATTCACTGGACGGTTTATTGGACAGGTCCTTTACAGTGGTATCATAAACAGCCAAGCTGATTATTTTGTAGTGGAGGATAGTGTATGCAGATTTTTATGCTGACGCCAAACCCATTCGTGATGTGGTACAATTGGCCCAGTAGATAGCAAAAGAAATTGTCGAGGAAAATCAACATACAACTTGGATGGAAGACAAAGATTTTTTGATTCAAACATTTGATTAACTTTGAAATGTTGCCAAAGTTGAGTAGGTTTTCGGTCAACACTGTGAAAGATTACTAGTTTCTTGAACTATATTGTTTTTTTTTGCTTGACCTAACCCAAAATACCAAGCAAATCTTTCGCTGTCTATGATCACCTAGTCGCCTGGCTGCCTCGTAGTCAGCTTGTAAGATAAGCGTCTGGCGTTTCTAATAAAGTTTCCAGCCATTTCGAAAGATTCCGACTGGAGCAGTATAACATAATTCTAGTCAGGACGCTTTTTCACAGAGCCGTGGGACAGCTGGTCACCGATGACGAGGAAACGTCTAACAGCCGTTGTTTCCAGGACTTATAATGCTGCAAAGCTGCGCATAGTCCAACCAACCAGAAGTCTACCAGTCACCCTGGCTACAAACGAACAGTCAGTCTGTCGCATCCCACTGATTATAAAATATTCGTGTGACTGCGTTATGGGGTACATATAGAGGACAAACCGACAACTAGTTGTTTGTATCAAGAAGCATGTTCCTAATTGGCTGGAAACTCAGTTAGAAACGCTAGACGCCTATATAGATATCAACGGACAAGACTCAGCATCATCAGTTGCAAAACACAGTCTAGACAGGACACAAAGTCAAAAGTCTTGACGTATTCCCGGTGATTTTTCGGAGCAACCGAAAACGCATACGCCAGTTTGCTGAGGCTTTGACTATCAACCAGAACAGTCCCCTCCTTTGTGTTCAAAAACAATTTTTGTCGATGCCGCGGCTACCGTGGTAGCTGGCATTCCCATAACTTCGGTTTTCAGTTTTTGTCCGTCTATTTAATTTCTTCAGCCTTGAATTCCGCTCTGTTTAATTTTGGCTTATTTAAAATTACTTAAATATCCATGTGCGATCAGAACGTACGAAATTTAACGTCAGAGAACACTAGATGATTCAAGTTTTATCGTTATTTTATCCAAGCCCATCAATGGAGAGAAAGGCTCAAAATTTTCTCAAAAGAAGAGTCTCGAAAAGTATCACTAGCAATTTCAATGTTTGTCAAAGCTTTCCCAGTGGAGCTATGGTCGACTATTCGTGCCGTGATTTACAGCGTCCTGCCCTTGCTAGCGGTTATTTTTGTCTCACTATGTACCCAGAGAGCTGTAATATTTTGCTCGACCAGTTGTGGCAAACGGCGATGAGTTGACTGCTACTGTGATTTTTCGCGAATAAAGGCCACGAAGCGTACTCTTTAAATAATTTTATTTGCCCATCAAATTGAAGCATATTGATAACTTGCTATAACATTTTTCCATTCCACATAATGTACAACAGAATGGTCCAATCGACAGATTGAATTCATGACAGCGCGTAACCTACTTTGAACGGCAGAATTACCTCAGCATTGATTCTGTTCAAGTGAACATAGAACCCTCATACTGAGGATCGTTTAAAGTGGTCTAACCGATCAACACTACTCAACAGAGGTATGTTGTTGATTGTCGTTATGTAAATGGTCAATTGCAAGAAAAAGTGAACAAATTGCAACTGGTGACTGTTAAGTGTATTTGAATAGGTGCATTTTCTGTCTGAACAATGTAGTTCCAATTCTTTTGTTATGATCCTTTGAACAGACTAGTCTGGTTCTATTGATCAAGGTCTGACCTAATTAGCTTTCGTGGTTAATTGACCCAAGACTGTAACTCGTTAACACTCAGCAGTTGCTTTAAATCGAATGTTCATTTAATTCTCGGGATTTTTATAAAGAATAAGAAAATTTACATCAATGCACCACATTTATACCTGGTTGTAAAATTAACCTGGTTCTTCAGTTTGCCCATTGAAACTGGATTTGTTTATCAAATATCGTTATAACTGACATATTATAAAAGTTACCATTACAATACGTGAATTATTGGGAACGCCTTAATCGTGTGGTTATTGGTAAAACAACTTTCCTTACGTTCATCACTTAAAGAATATGCAGGTTACGGCTAATCGTCAAGATCGGGTAATGTGTACGATCTAGTTTTGGAGCATTCCCAGTTAGTGTTCGTACTGACCTACGGACCGCTTGTGGGGTTGACATAAACGGGACAACTAACTCGCAAATGAGTTAATATATACAACTGAACTGTGACTTAGACGGCGATCGTCCTGGGGTAGGTAATTAACAACATTGACGTCCGTGAACACTTGAAAAGAAGGTTCTAACCACTGGGAGTTTCAAAACATGTTAGACGATAATGAACAGAGCTACATCACCTCAATACCTCCCCATATGTGGACGATTGTATTGTCTCCGTGATGGATCTAAAAGCCATATGTAGTAAGCTATACACCGAAGGAATGAACGCGAATTGAAAAGTAATGAAGTAAAAGGAATCGACTCACGGGGGTTTTGAAAGGTGCATAGGTTCTGCGATACAACACAAGAAACAAAAATATTTCTGTTTGATTTAATGCGTTTTACTACCAAAAATGAATTCCAGGTCCACGAGGAAGTTAATCACTGGGATATATATTTCTAGAAATATACCTCTCGTTGGGTATAACTTACTAAAATGTCGGCTCGCAGAAAAAAGAGAAACACCAAATTCTTCGCAAGATTAAAAAAGGGGAGATTTTTGGATCTACATGCTTTAAACAACAAATTTACAAGTGAGGGTGCGAAAAATAGCAAAATGCTGTACAGTGAAAGCGAATCTATAGCCAAAGGACTGGGAAGACACCATAAGTTTTACCCATTGTTTTATTGAGATGACGCGCTTCACTATAGATTAAACAACTATCATCCGACATACACTATACTAAACTCGAGTTTCGCTCTCATTATAGCTCGACAGTAGTGCACATCCTTGCCACTACCGGAACTAGAACTCCGGCCAAGCGTATCATGAGCCAACCGTGTTTTACCACTGCGCCATGGACCTCACATTAGCTAACAGACAGTAATAGTGTCTTCTTTCGAGGCGATCGGGTAACCTGATCATTACTCACAGGTGAAAATGGTTCAGCGTTCATATAAGATAATTCGATCGTGCCTAATATGAGGTCAATGGCGCATTGGTAAAACACGGTTTCCTCATGAACAGCGTGGCTGTGGTTCTATCCCCGGAAGTGACGAGGATATGCATTACTGATGAGCTCTAATGAAAGCGAAACTAGAGTCTAATGCTTCTTTTTGAAAGGGGCCGAATGGAAAGTTTATGGGAATGCGACAGCTGCGATCAATTGTGAATGATGTTCAACCTATGTGAAAAACTAACCAAAATCCCTTACTATTAATCAGTAATACATTAAGCTCTTGTCAATGGGCTCGTTATGAATGTCGGCATACCAAATAAATGTACTGTGAATTTGTAGGTGCTAACCTCGTGTCCATCGACGCGTGTCAAGCCAATCTAGCGAGTGCGTTGTGCCACCTGGGCGAATCAGTACTACTGTATGACTAAACTGCAATATTTTGGTGTCATATTCACACCAGTTGATCTTTACAACAAACTATGAAACCTTATTTGAAAGCAGTGAACTAAAGTTTTTGGATTGCCCTTGTGAAGAATGAATTGGAAACCAGTGAAGAGAAAATGGCTCTAACAAAGTTGTATGACCTCTCCGTGTTTTTATAGGGTCATCAAACTACAACGCTGACATAACAGTACGCATTTGCATCCGGTGTACGCAGCAGTTGCCGGGGTATTTTACCAGTAATCTGGTGGCAGGATACTTTCAATATAACTGAAATGCATGTAACCAGCCTGCAGTTTGTAATTTCGAACATCATATCATTCCATTTAAATATGAACTAACATTTTGAAAAAGAGAACGATATCAGCATTACGACAGGCTCTGCTAAGCACTGGATTGACCTGCCGAGAGGTCAGTGGCTACAAGGAATTCTAGCGAGTTAGCAAGACTGTAAACGACCATCAGTCATGTTTTAATTAGGGCAATGGGGTTTGCATCCACTGAACTTTGTCCCAAAAAGATCACAGTCAGATTCTGCATACGACGTCTCCAGTCACTTTCATGACATTTAGAGTCAGTCATCATAACTGGAAATTCACTAGTAAAAGCCAGTAGGAAATTTTAACAATATTCTTCCTTCAACCAGCTGAAGTTGAACTTTGTGAATAACACGGTTTTTTTGTTACTTTCACTTCCATTGTTCCGGATCAGTACATCAGCCTGAATTTAAAAACGGGTTGTCGACTTTGCAACGTTTGAAATGAACATCCAGTTGCACTTGCAAATATGGTAACATGAATCTGAAAGTTTCTAACCTGCGCTTACTAAAATTTGTTTTCTCAGCAAAGCCAACCGCGAAACCGAGAAGGTTATTGTTGGGTATATGGTCCCCAGAATAGAAGTGAGTAGCTGACGTCGACAGTTTTAAGCTTGTGTGTTTGTGTGGTAGATATGCATTCGCCAAAGTTTATTGAGAATTATTTCAAATGTACAAATGGTTACCGTGGGCGATAGACAGACATTTTGAACACGCATAGAGTAAAATAGTCGATACATCTGCCTGATTTACTGGAAAGTCTCCTACACTGTAATGATCTGCTCGCCCGGTCCTGGACCCAATAGGAACCCGGACATCGTTTTCTGAATTGAGGCTTTCTACAGTCAGTGTTGAGACTATTAGTGGTGAGTGACTAGAAAATTGTGCGAAATTTGGTCGGTCGTTTGAACTATGTGAATACGGCGGAAATGTTCCAATTTCTAATGTTCAGTTGAATATGTTGGTTCCACTTGATTATCTTCCTGCAACACAATTAATTCAATGTATTTTCTACACAATTAGTTTGTTTTTTTGCCCTCTGTGTCTATTCACAAATGGATTTTCTGATCTAACTAGTTCAGCTGGTATGAGGATTGGGTTTGCGGACAGGCTGGTGATTGTGTTGTTGGCGGTAGATAGTGCTACTTTATACTGAGTTGTGAGAATATTCAGTGACTAATTCAGTGACTAACCGTTAATCGCACAGGCGTAATCATTTCTAAGCAATGAATGCGCACTTTTAAATTCCTCCAGCTTGTTATGTACCGCATGCATAATGAAGTCTCCTAGATTAGAAAGTAAAAAGTAACCAGACAGTGGAGTCGCACATTCCGTATTCTCAATGCCAAGAAGACTTGAAGTCATAAAGTGATTTACAAATTTCCTGAATTCTTCCCAGTTCATTTCAGTGATCTATTGTAAGAGCGAAACACCCGCAGCCTTGAAGTTCAATCTTGCGGTCACTATCATGTGCACTTGCAGCCAAACATCAATGACGCAATCAGCTGCTAGTAGTATATATCGGTGCGCATGAGTGAACGGTGTTTCACTAGACTGACTGTTGATTATATCCATAATGTGCACTTTTGTTGAGACCCAAAGCAGTGCCAATGAACATTATTTCTACAGGTGAATTTTTGAGGACAAACAGTACATCCGATATGGCTGCTGATATGGAAACAAAGAGAAACTCTAGTGACTACTGACCGTCATGTTTTATCATTGGGATTGAGTGTCAATGAGTTATTCTTTCCTTCTCAGCAACAAATTGTTGATGCTATTCTACTTAACCTAGTGCTAACTGTTCACAAAGCCCAAACCGTACTAAACTAGTCTAATCGCAGCCAGATGGTCGTGTTGTTTCACAGCACAGTAATAACTATTACGGTTTTGAAATGTCAGTGACTCAATCAATAAAAATTCATACAGTTCCCCATTTGTCTCATCACCAGCCTCTGTCTCAAACCACACCCACAAGGGAATTGTCAAAATTCTGTAAAGAGTCGGCTTGGATAAGCAAAAACCGTATGGTAAAAGATATTTTCGTATCAGTCTGAACAAAACGGATTTCGACGTTCCTTGATAGTCTGAGAGAATTAAGGTTACCATCTGGTTGCAATTTCAACAACATGTACATTCCAAGTCGTAGGGTGTTGGTGACCGTGCTCTAGCCATCTTGTATGAAATTCGAATTTGTGAACTTCAGTGTGTACATATGGTGGACATGTGGGCTAGAAAGTGAATTTATGAATGTTGTAAAAACTACATGCATATATAAAACGTAGTAGTAAGATCTTTGAGGATAGATGCATTGAACTGGTTCACAAAACTGTTAAGCAATGGGAAGCAAAAATCTGGAAAAATTACCCGAACTAACGGTGTCACTTTCAAAAACTATGAAATGAATTATTGATGTGGAAATCTAGGAATTTTTTTATATCTGAAACAGCATGCCACAAAACGTTGAGTCTATCACCAGAGAGTTGGGACTGAACGTGGAAACAGATGTAGATCAGTATGCAAACATGATCTCGTGAAATTACTGAGAAGCCGAGTCACAAAAATTATACACAATCAGTCTCGCTGTGAACTGTGAACTGATCCACTGTTTATTCGCAGTTATTCGATTTCCTGTGTGTCACGACCGGTTTTGTGGAGGGATTTCATTTTCTCTAGTTCGAATAATCAATAAGCTGTCTTCTGGCCTAATCTACAATAAGCAGTCGATCAAACAGTTTCTCTATGAAATAACAAAGTATACCAACTATAGGTAAATTTTATTGACTATAGTCAACACGACGGCTACAACGTATTTCCCACAAGCCAGCGTGAAGTCCGATTACTATTCATAGGAAGTTGTTACTGAGCGTGAATGAGATCACTGATGCAGTGGTCAACAGAGTTAGTTCAAAAGCGTGACAGGAGCACCAATTCCGGCGGTGGTACGGACATTAGTTTTTGATAAACTCTATCGCGAGAGCAAGCAGAGATTAGTGCTTCATTCGAAAGGGTTTAACTAGAGCGTTTATGAGGATGTAAAAACTGCAACTGACTGCGAATGATGTTCAACTCGCATTAACCAAAATCTCCCACAAATTAACATTGACAATAATTGATGTTATGTGATTGGAGTTTGTACTCACATACATCACATGCTAGCACATCCAATTTCAGTCAGGTTGAATTTACGATGATTTGAAACACTGTTGATCAAATGATTGACAGAAACGTTAGATTCACCTTTTCAGGCAATTACACCGTACGAATAGTATCGTATTGCGTTCACTGTGAAACGATTACTGTCTGAATGATCAAGAGTTCTAACCGTTATCACAAATGTTGTTGGTTTTATTTCGAAACCCAGATGTTAGATGACTTCCATTTTTCTGCAGTAACGTGTGAATGTGCTAAAACTTGGGTCTTTTATGCTCCAAGGCTTACATACATCTCTGCTGCCACGTCCAATATAAAACTCCCTCCGTCTGGAGTCGCCTGTTGCGCCGCATTAAAAGATGCACATGAATTCCCAGTAGCCACACCTGGGTTACTTGTCTCAAAGTGCCACCACCATCATTCAGACAATCGTACAGTAACCTACATCCAAGGCATGTTCTTAGCATATTTACTCCACGTTCGCTTTCAGTCAAGATTAAAACTATCAAATTAGTACTGACAAAATGGATCAAGGTACGCACCTTGATTCAAGTGAGAACTGCGGACTTGAAAGATACCACCATTAGGTGAATCATTTTAGAACGATTTAGTGTTTCGTCAGCCCTAACATGTTTTCTCTGTCTGTTGCCACTGGTATTTTAACCACAGTAGGTGCTTCTCAGTCGGGGAAAAATTCGGCCTACCAGAAAGCCCGGAGTAAGGAAATTCCGCATCGTAATTAACTCAACGTAATAACCTTCATATACAGTTCACGAGCGACTTCTAAGCAAATGCATACTTCCAGATTCGCAAAGGGACCGTGACCTCGCAGTATTCAAAACAATCCTTGATGTTTCCGAGCATACCACCCTCTGTGAAAGGCAGACTATTTCACGTGCATCGTGGATCCGGTGGGTGTATTATTTCGTTAAGATGAGATTAGTGGCAAAAGTGCGTATGGTTGGCATGCATTCTTCTGTTGCAGTTTCAGCTTTCTCTAGACGCCAGTTAAAGCAGAAACACCAGGTTAATAATTGTGTTTGCAACTGTGGGTTACTGTCGGTTGATCGTAATCATTGTAAGTAAAATTCCGCATACGGATTGACAACCGAGTTCCTGCAGTATGATCAATTGTAAGTAACGCCGTCTAAAAGTACATTGATATAACTGACGAACGAATCTTTGTAATTTTCATCTGAGTCATTTTTAGATGATATCCCAACATAGAAACACATTGTCTCATTCCCCCACTGCGTGTTTTAGATGACAAAAGTGAGCGGATTCATTAAGCATTGCAAGTCTAAGCGAATTGGCAGGTTTGTTGTATGCAGCTACGACGGTCCTGGTCTACAAGTGTATTTTCATTCCACATTACAACGCTTCATTTGAACACTTGCGGTTTGGGAAATATGTGACTTCTTGAGGATGAATGTTCTCTGTACTGTGTGACAACTCTTACAATTTCTATCATATTTGGATACAATACAAAGCATACATAAACAGAAAAACCAAGACAACTTCAAGTCTAGAACTTCGCGGATGAAACGTCAAATCAGGTCAGAGTTTGAGAACGGTAAAAAATTGTTTATCGGTTGGTCAAGTGTAAACCTTCCACAAACTGTATAATCTATACTCGACACACTTCAGGGATGCTGACTGATGACCACGTGATTTGAAATCCGAAGTGTTTCGAACGCTGTCTTCGATGTTTCCATACTGACATCTAAGTCAGCGTTGACCATTGATCATTAACGCCGGGGTCCGAACAAAGACTCCTTAACCTGAACGGCTGTTGTTCAGACGTCATTTGAACTCACGGTGCATGAGACGATTTGGTGTTGTCGGTGATCAGGCGTTTAGAATGAGCAGTGGTAATCTCAAACACATTTGAGTCAAGCTTAAAGCTACTTTGGTATGATGATATTAACGATACAACATAACTCCACAAAATATTGATGATCCCAAAATCACGTATAGTCTACCCATACACGCACAGCAATGGTAACAGCAGCGTAACGCAATGTTTAATTGCAATCAACACACACTGGCATCTTCATGGTCACTGTGTATCCAACGTGGACGCATATCAGTCATTCGCCCAGTCACCATGGCTCGATCGTTAGTGTGTTTGATGTTTATTTATCCGCCATACTAAGCGTGACGTATTGACGTTTTCCCTTTTGAGTGACAACAAAAGAAGATATCAAGGAATGACTGGAAACCGAAGTACTTTCGTCAACATAGAGGGAATTTGGTTCGGGAACTAAGTAACTTTCGCTTGTGAATCATGCCTTCGAAGAAATACTGATTACCAACATAGACCGGTTTCTACTAAGCGTTCATATAATTTGACTGTACCGGCTGCTTCCTAAATATCACGGCGATTATTAAAAGCAATAAAAAAGAGGTTTAGAAAATGTGTACGACATGTTTATTGAGTTTCAGAATACGTTGGTACCGCTCAAATAATTCGTGAGAATTGTATTTTCTTTCAACCGGAGTACTTCTGCACACTTTAAAACTAAAGTGGCTATTGTTTGCTATCAGGAACAACCACACTACAGAATGTAACGAAAAGATTGCAAATTAAGTCAAAAATGATAGATGTTTTTTTCTATAGCAGGCACTTAGGCGAGTGTGATAAGTTAAGATAGGTTAGGAAATGTGTCAAAAACGGGCCAAATGATGCAAGCATTTCGTGTTAACTCATCAGTGCCAAATTTACATTAACATAGATAGTTTCTATTTTACAGCAAACAACTGAGATGAGTGGGAAATCAATCATCGTAAACAACGTAAGCGATAGTGCAACCGGTCTGTACATGCCTGATCAGCGGCGGTGGAAAATGAATTTTGATTTGGGGTGCATCGCTCTACAGCTTGGGATTATGAACGGAGAAAGCCAATTTTATCCCAAGGCTGGACGGGTTACCCAAAGTATGGTGACTATAACCCACGGTGCGTCTTATATTAATGTGTTACATTCGTTAATTCAATGCCCACGGAATGCTCATGTCATTGTTGAATTACACACCGTAGAATCTTCACATGTATATTCATCGTCGAACATGAAATATTGATCCATATGTCAGTCTTTTGAATTCTAAAAGACAATTAGGATGTCTGTGACAATTGTATTACTAAACCCGACTGCACTACTTCGAGACGGTACACTGGATGAAAATCACTTTTCTGAATCGGTGGGCACTTCTTTAGAGCACACAAGCATACGTGTGAAGGTCCCGGCGACTTCAGTGCACTGTACACATAAATGATAGTACGCAGCCTCTTCATAGGCGCTTACACAAACAAGCGGTAACCGTCCTTACAGAACGACGTGAAAATCGGCACGGCTAATGACCGGGTGATCAATGTTTTGTGCAATCCTTGTCATATGATAGGGGCCTAACTAATTCAAACCGGTGTGTCCAGTTTGTTTCCAATTTGGAAGCAACAAATTTGGCTCACGGATTCACCATCGCATATGAGGTTTGTACCTACAGTTGGTTACACAATATTTTTTAATTAATGGCGCTTCAGGCTTAATTCCCAGTCACATTGAAATTACAAGAAATCCTGTTTCGACACCTAACCCCTTGTTCTATAGAACTTGTCCTCTGTCAATCTTCTTTGAAATTCAATCCCATTTGTAGTTGAGCATCACAGACAACTGATTACAGCTGTAGCATTTCTGTAGCCGTCTCTGTCAGCCGTTTTCGAAAATAGCACCCGACTCGCGTTTCGCTTTTGTTAAAGCTTGTCAGTAGTATTTATCGTTTTCACGGCAGGGATTTGAATTCATATCACGATTTCGTCAGGCAAGCATGTTGAATTCCCCAGTACGGAAAAAAGAAGTTGCAATATGTTAACATTGACGTTGAGTTCCATTTTACAAATGTTCCTTTTCGTGTGACAGGTGTATTTTTATATGATTTTATCTCTAGCCAAAACTATGATGTAGGTATTTCACTTTAATATCTCGAGGATCTCATCTTACTGTGAACAGAAAACATAGGGTTTACTTTTGAACGACTTTCTTGTAGGCGAATAGACGGGGTGGCTATGGGTAGTCCGTTAGACTAAACATTAGCGGACGTTCTCTTAACAATGACCAATCAACAAGTCATAGACAGTATTGCCGTAGCCGTGTTGTACAAACAATATGCTGATGATGTCTCAATTTTCACGGATACTAATCATTTTTTCAATTTCTCAACCCTGTTTCTCTGAATCTATCTCTGTCTTACGAAACTGACTCAAATGACAGTTTAGCTTATTTCTTTAGAAAAATGTATTCATCATCAGGTGTGAGGATGAGGTCGGTCCATCGGAAAGCAAACATGGGGCGAGCAATATTTTCATTTTCCCAGCTTTCTCCCGATAGCATACCAGCGTGGCTTGGCCAAGTCCCTATTTCATAGGGCCATCTGTTTTCGTTCTCCTGATAAGCTGTCGATGAAACAAGTGATGCTGAGAGCAACGTTACTGGCAAACGGATATCCTGAAAAGTTTATATGCATTCACAGCATGACGAACAATTGCAATGAGCTAGTTCAAACAGTTTAAAAAGACGAAATATTTCTATTTCTACAATTTAAAAGTGATCATCTGGCAAAAGACATCTGGTAAACATCAGGCACAAACTGAAGTCTGTCTGATCCGGTAGTTATGCTGCTACCTATTTACGCTTGATTCAAACCGCCGGTTATACACAGTCGTGAACAAAGTTTGTCTGACTATATGGTCTCTTAATTTGTCTATCAGTTCACTTGCAGTCGTAATAACGTTTACTTAGGCCGAATAGACCGATAGCTGCCTTAGTGAGTGGCAGAACACGTTCCGAACTGGTTAAAATAACTCCTGATACAACAGTCTCAAACCGATGAATCCGTTGCTTGAAGTCCCGCATCATCGATGGCCAGACATTTCGCGATAACAGTTCACCCTGTTAACTCATTTGAAGTATTATTGAACAATCGGAACCCGAAACTACTGGCCTTTGTCGAAGTTATGTTGATCAGAACTCACCAGCCGGCGCTATGTGCACAAGAGTAGTTAATGCAACCCACCAGGTCGCCTTGATGCTCATGAGATAATACGTGCTATGATTGTATGCGAGTCCATACCCTGTCTATCTCGGATTGTCTGTCGTGTATAACCTGCATTTATTGCATCTGAGACTGATGAAATTAGACGAAATGTTAACCTATCACAACATACATTTTTTTTCTGCACTAATGAAGTTGCTAAAGAAAACTCAGTGTTTCAAACCATTTTGGCCATTGCACCATTGGCGCCGTAGTAAGCACAATCATATAATTACACCTGTGAACTCGATCACTTACACTTACTAGTCATAATCAGGTTGTCTGTTCGTCCACTTACTCTCTGTTAACTGTGGTCGAGACGCCGAATTACTATTGAAAACTGTGAATTGATTAAATCTGCAAATAACCATTTCAGATTACTGCTGAACCCTCGGGGATTTGGTTGATAATGTTGTGAACACTACTCTGTCTTGTTCTTACTGAACACTGTTCTGGTCCATATGCATTCGTTTACGTGCAACAATTGGTTGTTGAAAAACTGGCTCTATCATCGCTAAATCATGAGTACGAAACCAGCTTTAAAAGCTACCTTAGCAGTTCTCACCCTGAAAACCCAAAACCCACAGGCAGTTTATGAAGCAGGCACTGTAGCATGCGGCACGTGGGTACACGAGTTGAACGGACATTGAATCTCGGAGAAATCACTGGAGTTGTTAGAAGCCAGACGGGACATTCCTCCAGGCAGTTCACATAACAAGTCTATGAGAGATATCCGTAAGGAGCTGAAGCGTAATCTAAAGGCTGATCATGAGACTCGGTTAATGGAGTAAATTAAGTAAATGGAGAACGCTTTTGCTTCAGGGAACACCGGCAAACTCTTTTAGCTCATCTGTGCTACTGGCTCCGGTCGACCGTTTGTCAGTGGAGCTGTCAGTGAGACAAATGGCACACTCCTCTACAATAAGTCCAGAAGGTTGGAGCATTGGGCGGAACACGTTGAGGGTCAATTTAGCTGGCCTTCTGCCTCTATTGTGTTATCATCACAAACTCGTATTGTCTTAAGCTGGTCAGTAGACTTGCGACCACCTGATGAGACTGTGATCCGCAATTGTATTGCGATTCCAGTTGATCAAGTACCATCACTTATCAAACAAGGTGGAAAGGATTTAGTAGAGGCTTTGACTCAATTATTTTAATTTGTGTGGATAACGGAGACCATCGCTCTGTGCTAGGGTCAATTGATAATAGTCTGCATAGTCAAGACAGATATCAGGGGCCACTGCACAAACCATAGGGGAATTAGCATGACCCCAGTCATTACTAGAGTTCCGGCGTCCGTTATATTTCGTCGCAGTTCGGGAGGGAAACATTAGGGAAGGACAGGCAGAGTTTCATCCTGAGTAGGGATGTATAGATCAAAAATGCTTTAGCAATCGCCGTATTCCTCGGCCATAAAGATGCGTTCGATTCAGCGAATCTATGTACACTTTCCAGTCGCCTAAACGCAAGGGAGTACCGACCAAGTATGTGAACATACTGTCGGTGATTCATCCCCATACCTCAGCTCGGGTTCGGGTTTGCGGTGAACTGTCTGACAGTTTCAGCAACAGGAACGGCGTTTCTCAAGACTGTCCACTTTCACAATTTTTGTTCACTTTTGTGATAGACAAAATAACGGAGGATTGTCTGCGGCACGCACAAGCTGCTGATGTGGACACTTTCCAAGCAGCACAAACAATGTTAGAAGATACTTCGCGTTCTGCTAAGTATCTCGAGATGCGCTTAGCAGTCTCAAAGTGCAAAATATTTCTGCGAGATTGCTGTGATTACGTAGGTTGAATGTTAGATAATGAGGTCATGGAGGTTGCCGACCTTCTTGTGCTTGTGGGAAGCCGCATCTGCGGCGGCGGCGGCTGAGGTGTTGGAAATGATACAGAAGGGCGTATCTCTGAAGCTAAAGCAATACTCAATAATTTGGATCACCTCCGGGGATAGAAAGTTATCTCTCTGAGGTTTAAGGGTCGTGTAAAGAAAACGATAGTGAAGGTCGTATTATTTTAAGGAACGATACATGGTCGCCCTGGGTAGAAAACTGAAGCAGCGTTCAGGTATTTGACCACCAATATCTGTGTTTCATTGTTCATTTTGTGTGGCATCAACTAGTGAGCAGAAGGAGGTCGAGAAGCGGGTATTCATTAGTGAGTGTCAAAGGAGTTCTTCTGGTAAATCCTTACATTTGCATGAACTAAGATGGTTAAGCCAGATATTAAATATTCCACCACATCCAACACCGACGTTGCGATCGAGTGGCGTAATGTGCGAGATGGACAGATGATAACCTGTTATAAAGAATCGAAGTCGTTCACGAAGGGGTTGGTCACTGTAGGTTGGGTTCGTCTCCCTGCCTGGAGACCTCGAGACTTATAAAGTAGGCGGCTGGAGACGTTAGGTGAGATGACAGCTACTAAGCTCAGTGGTATGAATGTTGTCGTTGGTTGGCCGTGTGAACTGAGTCCAATTTATAAATCATGAAAACTGTCTTGGTGACGATGCCTTACTTTCACCCACAGCTTGCTTGTTTGTCTACAAGGTGTAGGCCCTTTGATGCTGAATGTGTGAATATGGACGTCAATATTTTTAGTAGCTAGATCCCTTCTCCTCTCTTTCTTTTCCTCCTCTCCTTCTGTGTATGGTATGCTTCTTTCGTGGTTGTGTAGCAGTTAAGCATCAGTGTGAACCACTGGTATATTGCTGTCTATGATGATGATGATGATGTGCTTTGTGAGCCCACTTGTTCTAACTTGTATTCAAACTTAAATCCCATTTGTTATCAGTCGCTATCTTCGATCAACCCGTTAACTGTTAAAACTAAGTGACAGTGGGTTTATTGATGTCTTCGAACCACAATTTTTCGTCGTTTCGCTTACCACTTCCAAAGGATCGCTGAGTGATTTGTTCACCTGCTCTTTCATTGCAGATTCAGATGTTTCGTAGGGCTTTCCGGTTGTTTTTTTTTCATCCGTTGTGTTTCATTCCTTCGTGACCACTTTCATAGACTGCATAGCAAACCTCGAGTTTAATGCTTTCTTTCAGAATAAAACAAATGAAAGGTCTATCTGAATGCGAAATCGGCCGTCAAATTTTAGTAAAATTGTTTATACAATCTACATGCTCTCGTTGCCAAAAGCCGATTGCCTTACGTTTTACCTTAATTTCTTAGAAAGAATGGTTGTCCTCGTCGCAGTTTTTTGTTTAAGACTATACGCCTTCTGACAAAACATTAGCACGGCAAGAAGCACTCAGTTGTAGTAAGGTGTGACAGTTAGAAGTCTTTACTGCGAACCTTGAAGTCTCCTGTAAATCTTATCCTCTTAGGTATCACAGTATTACTGTGTGCGTTCTACCATGTTGTTTCAACAGTTTACAACAAATCTTCATTTCAGTTATATTTACCTTATCACGAAGAAAATAATAATAATTTCTGCACTGAACGAAAAAGTGTCAGAAAAAGATAGGCTGCATTTCGTTCGTACACCTTTGACGGAGAAAATAAGTGTACGGAAAAATAACTTTTTACAGCCATTCAACCAGCCATACTTTTGCGACAGTCAAGTTGTACGTGCTTTTCTCAATTCATCTCAGCGCTTTTATAAAACAGTCAACATACTTCATACGAGATACGGTGGAATCCGAGCTATTCGACGACAGCCATTTGGTGATTACGGGTATTTATTTGTGCTCTTGTTTAGCTCACCAGCTAATAACTCTCACTGGAGTTGTGGAATCCAACTTGAAAATGTAAGAATCCTATACAAACAACTTCATCACTTGGGAAATTAGCACCTTCAACATGACACAGGATGCACGAACTGATAGTTCTGTTCTTGGAAATTACACCTCCTTGTCAATTTGAATAAACGACGTGTAACGGAATGGGTTTCAACCCTTTACTACGTAGGCAGCTCTGCTTACCATTCGATATGGCCAGTTGACTTATGACAGCGGCAGAAATGTCAGCCATATATTTCAAGCTTTTGTAACGTTACTATATCAGTTGTGATTTAACTTTTATTGTCAGGAATCATATCACTATCTTATCTATACAATAGGTCCATCCAGATTCCTTCCTGGTATCAAGGTAACGAACTCTGATTGTTTCGTGGTTCCAATCCACGTAGATGATGTGTATCTGCCCGATCGATTTCTGCAACATCATACATTACTTTGTTTTGAGTCTGCCGAACAGCTTTAGTGAAATAAAAAAGAGTATGGAACTGAGTATCTAATATCCTCTTGTGTTGAAAACCATTGAATGCACTCCTCGAACGTCTCGTTTTGATGAGGCTGCTCGGTTTTCACTTCCCAATGTTTGCAGCCGGTTATCTGATGATTTCACCTGTTGTGTGACAACACGAATTAACCTTCTAGTTCTTGTGGAAAACTTTCGGATATTTAGCTAAACTTTAATAATGCTACGAACGTCCCATTTTTCAAGTTGGTCAGATCCACCTCTCGTGGAGTGATGCGAAATAGAAGATCTAAAAATGCTGGTAGTCACATGGGGTCTAAACTTGTGACAAATAGCGCATGCTCATACCACTAAAAAGATTGCCTCACAAATAAGGGATTTGCCGAGCTGCGTTTATAGTTGACTTTTAAGAAGCTGGATGCTTGCGTGACCAGCAAACGTTGAGTCAAGAATTCTGTCTGAACAGAACATAGTAATCTGTGGCTGACATTATTTTCCACTCTCCTGTACAAGATTCTTTTTCTCTGAATGCTATTCAGACCAGATACATCTCCCTTCATCATAAGGAGTCTTGTTCGTTTTTGTATGGCTTAATAATAAGGAGGATTGCTAAGCGATTAATGACCATATAATTTGATAGCAGGACTTATTGTTCCAATCTGACAATCCCTTCAATGCCTAAATAAAATACTGTTCTAGTGATGAGATCACTTGAACACACTTCCAAATGTACGCTTTTCACATATCATCTCATCTAGGTCCTTAATTGTACTGTATGAGAAAGCCACGGAATAAACAGTTTCTGATTATTGCTTTGTCATTTTATCTGAACTACCTCATTCCACTTTCGTTTCCTAGCAGCATTAAACCTTTGGAAAATTTATCAGCTAGACAGTCTACAATATTTTGTTCACTAGAAGCGGTTGCTTTTATATATTCTCAATAGGCTTATGCTGTTTCATGGCTGTGAGTGCCATGTATGAGAACCATAACCCACGTAAATGTCGATGAATATCATGCACATGGGGAGGATTGTAATATGCCGGGTTAATTATGAATTACTCAGGAATGCGTACAAGTGACATTATCCCTTAAAAATGGAGCGTTGGTATGTTCCAACTGATTCACGCCATTTCGGGTCTCGAATTCTATAGAGGTAACTGACGAGGAGAGATAGGAGTCATATATGAACTGTTTTGTGAATAAACACGTTCGTTCTAATGGGTACAGCTTGTGACGTTGACGGTATGCGTATTTTGACATGTCTGATATAGGCTCGGTGGACCACGTGTGTGATTAGGAAAACTCCATCTGGTCTTGCTTGCTGGCTAATATCTTCAATGTTGGAACCAATCGAGCTAGAAATTGATTTCTTGGCGCCATTACTAACCACCCTGGGTGGTGGTTAAGATATCTTTCTGATCTGCATGTGTCTTGCGACAGACAAATCTTTATCCGCATCACCACTCTTCTCCAGTAGGCCGTAGTCAGCTTAATCGCCTGTGACATTTACTAATTTTGTCCGATTTTCAAACCTTATCTCCACTATGTTATATGCTAGTAAATACCAGAAAAGTACTACCAAAAACAGCTGTTTGTGCAATTTATTTCTAACAGATACATTGCAATTCTTTTTTGCTTTCCAGCAGAAACACATCACTTTAGACAACATAGTGTTTCGCAGACGTTTTGCGCGTTCCGGATTGAAATGTCAGAAAATTAGTAATCTCACTTGACGTGTGAAATATGCATTCAGATACTCCATTTGTACCCATAAACAAAAACACTACAATAGCAAACCTTTTTACTCTAGCTTTTATGTAACATGTGAAGGTAGTCGGTTACTAGAAACAGTGATAATGTGTAGGTAGTATATATATTAATGATTCGTTACGTAGTTATCACAGTTAGGAACAAATGATGCTTGTTTATATTCAAGGATGCCGTGGTGGGTTTTCTGAAAGTGGTATACTGTTCGACTGAGTTGCAATGATGGAACTGCTAGTACATAAATGCATAGCATTTAAATTCTTATGTAGACGTTTTTAAATAGCTACCTAACAGCGATTTTACAACAGAGACGCACAATCACGAGCACCCACACACGCATTTTTGAAATGTAACACTTTACTGTCACGGTTGATTGATAAGCCGAACTGAATTGTATTGAATTGATTTAGATAACCAGGTCTGGTGTCTCATTTTGCTTTTAGCAGCTAGCTACTTACAGGTTGCTCATGGAGTTGAAAACACAATACACAGACTCGTCAATCAATTCAGAAGTAGTTGGTATCCATGGTACGTGTAATTGTTTTCTCACCAGTTTCAAATTCAGTTAGGATTAGCCGTCCATCAACGAATTTCTGATTCATCGTTTTAGCGTCATTGGCCAGTTATTACCACAATAATTACGACCGGAGATTCAGAAAAGTAAGTGATTGAGTGGCTAATTTGCAGAAGATAGCGTATTATTTCGCTCTCCACCAGACGTGTTTATGTTGATTGCGACATCGGTTGATATCTGTTGTAAAGGAATTGTATTCAACAAACTCACCGATGCGTGATCAACCAGTGATTTGTGGAAGGCTACCGCAAACTACTTTCGACAACTAGAGCGAGCTGTCATATCAGCACAGTGAACAATCACGGTGTACTCTGGCGTTACACCAGAGTTTTTATGATGAGCATCGGGGTAAAACAAGTTGATTGGAGACGTCTGATGTTAGATGAAACAAGCTAAAAAGTGACTTGAGCCGATCGCTAAAATGTGCTGAAGTGTCGGAATTAATCGCAGTTTTTATTTTACTGATTCATCCGACGTGTAAAATTACCCGTGGTAAACCACGAAACTAAGGGTTACTGAATACCACGTGCTATATTTTCTTGTTGTTCGGGACAATAACAAGAATTCAACGCCCCACTACGTATCAATATGCTTGGCTGGCTCACTTCGAAAGAATGTATTGAGCACGAGCTTAGGTGTTTTGAGCAAATTGAGTAGCAGTGGTCAGGTGGAGAAAGTATTCGAAAAAGAGGAATTATACCTGCTATGAGATAGTTCTTGACTTACACAATCAACCGCGTTTGTTCAGCATCAGAATACTTTGTTCTAAATAAGCAGAGTCACAGGCATTAGTGTGATCATTAAAGATTTTCTGTTCAGTTTTGCGTCAGACAGCGTGTTTTCGCCCGTGACCAAAATATTGCCTAAAGTTTTAGGCTAAAAGACATCATTTTTAGTTCAAACCAGTTCACGGGATCTCCAAGTGGAAAGTATATCCGAAGGTTGGCGCAATCCTGAAACAAATAACCTCACTTTCATCATCAGTTGCCCTTGAATCCGCAAACCCATTCGACACGTTGACGGTGAACATTGGGACGTGATTTTCTGTTTACGTTGCCTAAGTCTGTTGTGAAAACTACAAACGCTTCATCCTTTCTTTGTATCTAACTGGAGACAAGTCCATTATTGTCACCAAACCAGCTCGGACGATTATGGCACTGAGTGTAAATGGTCTCGATGTCTGCTGCCAAGGTCTGCCCCATGGGATATCGTCGCATACCGTCAGGAGTAGGGGATAGTAGGGCGTCTTTCGGATGTTTGACAACTGATGCTGATTCATTCCTGTTTACTTCTGGTTAGTGGGGCACTGATGACCATGACTGTTTCAAGGGTTTAGTGGCCGGACTTAAGCTACTGTCCCAACTACTCCTCATTGCTGACTGGGTATAGGAAAGACAAAATTCGAATTGATTTCCAAACTTCAAGTGACCGGACAACAATCCGATTCGTACGCATTGCTTGTAATCAATTGTAAGGTATATTAAGGGGAGCCAGTACAAGTTTTATGTATGTAACCCAGTGAATTATGTCCTATCAATTGAATATTTGCTTCCACACTGAGACGACATCATCAGTTACACGGTCACACCGATTCTTATCCGGAAATCCTTTGACCATCTTGGTGGTTGTTTTGGACTCCGTAATTATAGGTGCGCGTCTGTAATGCAGCAGAATTTGCAAGTCATTTGTACATGAAGGAAAAGGTTTGAACCGTTGCAATCAAACTGCATAAGGCAACCAATACTTGCTGTTACAAATTATTCCGTGACTTATTGGCTGGATATAGTAATGACCTAACTGAACGTGTGAGAACATACCAGAGCAGAATAGCAGTGCTCCTGGATGATTGTCACATTAAACTTACAATTAAGTGACAACCTTTGGATTCGGGATTTTCACGTTAGTCATTTGAGTTCGAAGCGAATTTTCAACCCGTAAATAGGTAACCATCAGAGTGACCGTACCGAAAACGTCATTGCTTGACTATTAATAGCTATTATTCCGTCATGCGGACTGCAGAGCTAATGGAGCATAAGTTGACAATATTAGTTTACAGTCACGAGGATCGGAATGCAAATACCGGTCTGGAAAATGAAATGCTTTGAGCATGAAAGTTATCGTAAGCGGAGCTCAAATGTAGTGCTTCCTCTAGAAAAAAGCAAGCAAAATATCGTCGCATACGTGGTGAAAGTTTATAGTAATCGACCTATAAATATAACACTTTCAGAGACCTTAATCTACGGTAAAACACGACAACGTGTCAAAACAGATTTCGAGGGTAAAAGGCTTCAATTCTGAAGGCTCTGCCGTATTCAGGGTGGCTGATGTGTACAGGTCTCCAAAGTACATGGCAGCAACAGAACGTGGTTTTTTTAACCACACGGCATTTTACTTACCGAGACATGTCTGTTCATCCATCGGGTAACAGGGTGTCTGCCAGTTACTCTTCAACTGAGAACTCAAAGAAAACTAGGGCGGTATTCGCCTAGGATCCAGTTGATAAAAAACAGAGATTTGTGACCATGACATTATCTAGACATAACAGTCTCACGTTCAGTGTATTGCTTTGACAATTGCTGCAAAACGTTCATTGTTTCGTTTCCGATGCTTGTAATAAGTTGATTTCGAGTAAACGCTTAAATTCGTGATTGTGATCACAATAAATTTCCAGAGATTCAATAAGTGAGCTTGTCATGACTGTTTGTTAAAACTAACTGTTGAATGGAATGCAAAGTATCTAATAAACATGCGTTTCTTATACGTGAGTGGCGGCTGAACTCACTATTGATTTGTTCGCTGAATCTGCTGTGAAATGCAAACCTACACTGTCAACGAATTCAAATAGACAAATTGACATCACACTGTGAAATACGTTTAATTCGCGTGTTCAGGACTACACTGGGAGTGACAGCTTATTTGACTATCATGTCTTACTGGTTTGTTTCAGTCCTGTAATCGACTTTATTTACGGAGTGAAACTCACGCGACTTTACTTCTAAAATGAACAACACTATCACGATTTGTTTAGTCTGGCTGTCCATCTCTAGTCGGCAAAGTTGCACAAATTTGATTATTGAACTGACGTTATTTTTTAGTTGTGTTGTTTATGGGCCACATAATCTTTCATCAAGCATTGTGCAAACATAAATCTTTTGTGTTATTGACAAATCCAGTTAAAGATGTCAAGTGTATACATTGGAACAATATTGCATGTTGATAATTTTCCGGCA
>JTDE01002274.1:22749-54164 GCA_014338405.1 Paragonimus skrjabini miyazakii | reverse complement strand
GTGAAGGCCTTGTCTGACGGGTAGCAATTTTTGATGCCACGTTCTATTTATCACATGCGTGACTGGGTCGGTTGGCCCTACGTCGGTAATTTTGCTGTGAAACTCCCATTGTTTACCAAACTGTAGTTATTAAAGTGTGTGGGGAATATTTGCGTGCGTAGTTTAACCACTCCTTCATAAAATCCTTTGCATTTCACGATCTCCTAATTTTCACGCTGAAAATAGGCAGAATTTCAATTTCGTGCTGTAATCGTCATGTTGGATTTTGAATAGACCGATATTGATATGTCCACTTGCGGCGTTTTCGATATAAGTAGCACGAGGTACAACTTCCATTATTTGCAGAGCATATACTAGAAAATACAACTACCCGGTTCGCAATGTATGTACCGGTCCGATTCTTGGCTGACGTTGAGCATGTGTTGTCATGTTAGTTTTGTCTCCCGTTTATCTAAGTAACCTATTGAAATTTATTGTTTATACGAGGACTTCAAAAAACTAAAACAGTTTTGACCTATTCCCATAGAGTATTACAATTTGCTCGTAACAGGTTACTCTCAATCCATTTATCTGTTTTGGTTTATTCTAACATATATGAAAATGGGGAAATCCTACCACGAGTCGAGGTAGTATTATATACCCGTAGTGTAGCAAGTATATACAGTGGTTCCGAGAAAGACCATATGGCTCTGCACCCTTAAGTTATTCAACTAATTTACCACCTTTTGCGAAACTGCCAACTATCATTCACTACGTACAATCTGGCAAACCTTAAGCAACGTTTACATACGGCCAGTCTACACAGTGACCATCCGCACTGACTACAGGATGATGTATTCGATTTCGCACGTCTGACTTTGATAGAGGCACATGTAAGATGACAGAATACATGACGCACACACTATCATATTTGCTTTATCACGTGCTAAGGAAATCAGGGTTAGTATAACTAAATCGCACGTGTTATCTTTGAGAAACATATTGGCTGTGATGTCAAAGTGGGCCCGTAAGCCCTACGTCCAAGTAAATAAGGCTTTCAGATTAAACCACTCATTCATTCGTTATTGAATGGAAATAAAGTAGGTTGTGCTTGCTTGGCTCTTCATGCTGCTGACCGGATCTGCTCATCTCGTGCCCATTCGGCTGACCAGAAAACTCGATGGTCATCAACCGCATACGATAAAACCTGACGTTCCAATAAATAGAAAATTACTAATTTTTGGGCTGTTTACATTAAATAAGCAAGTGCATACCAGTGTTGAAATAAACGAATATCAGTTGCAGTGAAAAGCCTTCAAAACATACTGCTGCTAGGCTCGGAGCTAACGATATCGTGATAGTGAGCGTTGTCCTAAAAGCAATGCAAGCAAACTGATTAAAGCTTGGTCTCAATCCAATTCGAAAACGACCGTGGGCATCAGCAGATGCCGACAAATTATGTACCAGTGGTTTTCATAAATGGACAGCACCCAAGTATTTACTGGTTTCCTTCGGTTTGGTAGTTGTATTACTTATTCTGTGACCTAATCACCCTTACTTAAAGGTTTTGCATTTGCGGATATGCCTATGAAACGGAAGCTGAAAATTCGTAGTTGGAGGGTGCACGAAGCACTTTCTTGACTTGACTTGACAGGTAGATGGAACAAATGTTCACACATTAATCACAAACCGGGCATTCCAGACTACTGGCTCTTATGAACGATGCCGGAGTCGTTGGTTCCGTGAATGAACAAAAGAACGCTCTCTGCCCCTCTTTTCGTTCAGTGTCTGGAATTAGTCTTATTCGACGAATCAAAGAAAGAGCGAAGCACCTCTGAGCACACATATCTTTTCGCAAGAGAGTCTCCTCATTTTGTCATCAAACTGTACTGATGTTGACAAAACTTCATAACTTGTATTGTTATATGTTTGTATCAAACCTGTAGTTCTTGCGCTACTACTGAATTTGACGTGGATATCTGACATATGTATATACCCCTCTCGTGATTCCAAAAAATGCATTTCTAAATAGAGTAGGAGTCATAGTCATTTGACGTTTTATGATCTAAACTATCGGTTGTAGATGAGTGTAATGTGCGAAAACGTACAGCCGCAACACAACATGAACACTTTTATTGGTTCGTAAAGTGGGAGCAAGAAGGTCTCTCAACATCGTCATAGAGAGCAATACCTCAGTGGCTGACACTAATTCTCAACTGCCACAAAACCATGAAGAGTTAAGCTAACCCTATACCGGGAGAGAGAAATACGGCAACTATTGACGCTCGGTACGTACGACGTTGCCCATGAATCTGGTGAATAGTAAAAATTTGTCCAGTACATTCTGGCCCAAGACTAAACCGTACCTGTTCTTCCCTAATATCTGCCTCTTTAGCTGCAGTGAGTCAGGGAAGTGTACTGGATGCCAGAACCCTAGTAATGACTTGGGTAAGCTTGGATAAGTTTGAATATTATGCCAGTAAACCCTAAATCAAAAGCGGTTTCTACTTCTCTAACTGTTTTCACTCGTCAAGCCCCACGATCGGCGACCAGGTTACGTCTCAGCTTCCTGCTGATATTTCTCCTAAGTTGCCAGAAGGAATGTTCCACTTAGTACCTGACAGGTCTAAGGATTTCTATGAAATCCCATATTTTTCAATCTACAAACCACCGTATCACATTTCGTAATGCCTACTTCATAAAAGGCCTGCGAGATTTGAGTCTAGCAGCTACTTGGATCTTTAGGATGAGAACTGATAAGCTTACCTTCTAAGTTGGATTGGTGTTCATGCTTTTCCAATTGTGAAACCAGTTTCTCAACAGACAGCTGCTGCTGTCGGTTGGATCGTCGCCCAGCAAAAGTAAGATCTAAACAGCGACGCACCAACTCATGATCCCAAACTGAGTATGTGCTGGAATAAGGACGGCAGCCTTAAATGGAGCCACGCCATTTATCACCGACACTTTTGTGGTCTATCTGAGACCAGGTCTGATTCAAAATAGGAAAACAACATGTATAACAATGACGCACACGATGGTAGAAACTGGTGCTGGTTAAGATAGTTTATTCTTAGTGCACACTGGCAACAACCACCTGGTGTTATCCGAGCGATATAATGCTGCCCAAAATCTATCACCTTAACAAGACTAGCCCTCACCAAGCTGGTCGACCTGGGCGTTCTTATCTTTATCCAGAAACATGTGTCAACTGAAGAACAACAAGCAGATCCGAGTAAAAACTTCCACGACAATAAAGTTCAAGGTGAAAAGATTTCTGAAGGGTTTGCCTCTGGAGCGGAACTCAATAGAATCTGCCAACTGAACGGCACATAGTCTACTGTTAGCAAAAATCCAATCCATCACAGCGACTGTGGCAGTCCTGCTGTGGATTATACCCACTCCATCCTGACCGGTAGCAGCAGTCGTGTGGTTACCGAAGTGTTTAACCAGTATCGGGTAGACAGTGCGGATGCTGTAAATTTCACACACCGACTACTGTCCTGAATTATAGGGTCGGAAATGCAACAGACATCAACATTCAACGGATCTAACGTTCGTTCGAGAGCGGCCTGTTGTAGAGTGTGGACGTTAGGATCATCCGTAATAACTGGCATTCTGGGTCTAAGCAAGGGACGAGGGAGGTCAGAGCCTGCATGGTGAGTGATGGGACTTGCCGATATAGTGTTTTTATGATTAACTATATATGTTGTGGGACCTGATGCATAATTACGAGAAATTAGATTTGGGGTCCCGAGAGCTAAACTGACTATAACAATGGAGGTACGGTCAGCAGTAGGATGTTCTCCACTATCCACCCTGCTGTATGTAGCAGAAAAGTCGACTGGATTAATGCCGCGAGACAGCCGATGCAGTATGTACTTATGGACGTTATGAATAGTCATGATTGCATCTAGGGTGAGATGCTCAGACAGACAAGAGAACGACTAAGGTTCTCTACCAAAGCCTTTGACCCAGATGTCTGCCAGCGAGTGAGTGGCAGTGTGCCAAAACGGGTAAGATTTTCAGGAAAGGATCTCAACCTTCTTCCAACCCAAAATCTGAGAACCAAAATACCTTGGCTCGTCAGACCTCTACTGACTGGCCTTCTTGGTGTAAATGATTCTGTTAGTGTGATTGTCATAAAGACCAGTTTGGTCCAATAGGTAATCGATATGCGCAAGCCGTCACATCGCGTCAAGATCCAGTCTCGTTTTGACGAAGGTCACTCAGGACACATCCTAAAGGATGACAGAAAACATAAATTGCTTTTGTGGGCAAGGATGGTGAGGACAATACTGGTGAGTGTTTCATTGTGTCAAGTTCTATAGGGCTGGTAAAATAGCCAAACCATTTAATGCATTCAGATCCAAGGTTACTATATGCATCAGGGACACAATAAGTTAAGCTCATTAATATATCGTAAATGTTTGAATCGCCATGACTTTATATGTCAAGGGGGCCAAGTCCAACTTTGCAGTGAAGTGTGTCATGTTGGAATTATACAATTGTTGAGGCACCCGCCCACTCATATTTTCCCTCTAAACCCATGACCGACTGATTATGATTATTGCCGTTCAAAACACCTCCTTAATGTTGGGTAAGCTCGATGGGACACGGTGTAGTCAAACTTCCAATGACACGGTTAAAAATCCGAGCCGTTCTTTGAAAAATATCACGTAAATTGCACTATTTCCTTGTATACCATATTTCGCGCTTCCTCTCTTTTGCTCATTTAGGTTGATGTCAGCAGTGGCCGAACAGGAACATAACAGAAACACTTTTAAGAATGCAATAACCAATATTGCGAGTGATCTGAATCTTCTCAATTTTCAAATCAGCAATGTATTTTCTTCCACGCTTCAGGTTTGAAACACCAAAAGTTCGACCAATATGTAAATCCATTTTGTCGCCAGTGTACATCGTAAAACACGTGTTGATGTCTGCCACCTCAGTTGAGAAGACGGGGAAGATATAACCTCAGAAGTCTTCGGTAAGAGCTGCAATGTTAAATAGTTTATTGGAGAAACTATTCTTGTTAAATCAATCACTATATTTTCGTATTATTGATAATTCTTTACATCTGCTGCGAATCAGAATCCAGACGAGCTGCCTTACTGCAAGCTAGCCTACATTGTAGGGAATAGAAAATTACTGACAGAAAATAAAGTGTGCTGACTTATACCGAGAAAAATGCTCTAATAACTTTCAAATGCATAGTAAACTTTATTCATCAATTAACACATTCGGATAAGTTAAAATAACATTAGCATTTGAGTGATTCTCGTTCAGAAGAACTATTGCATTCAGCCTCATCTAGTCCACTCGCGTTTCTGTATGACATGCGCAATATATGAGTATTCGAAATACCTATCTATTGGTAAGGTTGGCATGTTGTGAATTTAGTGCCAAAATCTGAGTAAACTAACAATGAAAGCATGAACAGCAAGCACTTTTTTCAGCACAGAACATAAATTAACGAAATAGTTTGTGTATTTCAAGAGGATTTGAAAAAAGAACTATAAACTTAAAAGCGACAAAACTTGTCCAATATCGTAGTTTTCCAGACGTTAAACAAGAGCGCTTTATTGCAAGACGATTAGCAGTCAAATGAAGCAAATCACCGGTGTTGTTTTTTGTCACCACAGTGGATCGCGATTGCACATCTCTCAAGTGAAATACGGATGCTAACGTTTGACTGGTCTGTTAGTTAAGTTCGTTACTTGCCTTAAACAGTGCTATCTCAAAATTGCCGGTACGGAATAGCAATGTATTTTTATTGGGCGATTGTTTAACAAACCTTGCAGATGTCATGTGTTTCAGTCAATGTTGCCTCTCAAACACTCAAAATCCACATTTACCTTTTATCCTTCCACAAGCAGCTATAAGTTTTTGCGGAAAGTGAAACTGCTAGGCCATAACCAGTGTCTCGGGAGCATGTATTTGTCTTCCAACATCCTCAGATATTTCCCAAGCAAGCTTTACGTCCTACTTCGTTCACTATTTGTCTAAAAGAAACGTCCTTAACAAGAAAACTGTCACTTTGATTAGTTGGTACGTGCAACAAAGACAACAACTTAAATGTAACATAGCTTGATGACGAATCAGTTACGCATTCAGTCAAATCTTCCGGAATGAAAGCCGCATTTAAAGCATGGCACAGTCTACTCTGACGTTCCGATGAAGAGACAGTACTTGTTTCAATCGTTTCTTACCTTCGGGTCCCTGCACCACACACTGTCAGCTGAGTTCCTTAAACCAGAACTTTTGGTTAGAGAGAAACAATTAGTCTGTGAATCACGATAGTGAGAAGCATTTGGGTTAGGTTGGCCGATAGGTAGTTGCACCTGAAAGGTTATCTGCACAGGGATTTCAGTATCAACACTAAAACTCTAGGTTCCGGATACCTTTAATTAGGTGTCTTCAAGTTACTGGTGGGTAGTAGATGATTCTGGTTCTCGTATACATTGAAAACCACCCAAAATTGGTCGCAGCTGTGACATTCCCATAGACTTTCCAGTCGGCCTCTTTCGAAAACAAGCACTAGAGTCGAGTTTCACTCTCATCAGAGCTCATCATTATTGCATACCCCTGTCACTGTTGGGACTAGAATTCCAGTCACGCCTTCACGAGAAAGACAAAGTAGCGAACAAGACTTGTTTTCTGTGTTTGAGCAACATGCTAATTACAACACAATGAATATGAAAACAGTAACTGGGGTGAGTCAGAGAAACGGTCAATAGAGGTTAAGGCCAACGTGTGCGTTATCAGTTACGCAATCACTGTTCTTCTTCGTGGGTTTTTGACTGATTGTGGGTCAGGGTGGATTAAGTGTTCGCACGGACTTCTTCTGAGCACAGAGGTCAGGATTGCGTAATCGCCTTCATGAGGCAACCGTGTTGACCGTGTTGACTGCACCATTCACCTTACGTTATGTGAACGCTCAACCGAAACATCCATCGACCTAGCGAATTTCGAGCGGGTACTGAGCGAACAGCTGGAGTGGTTGATGAGTGACGACAAATAAATCTGGGAACAAGAAAATTGAAAAATACTGTGTAGCGAACAAGTTCGTTTTCAGTGATTCATCATCAGGCTAAATACATCACATATATATAACATTTTACAGGGGAATCATGAAGGGGGTAAACATGGACGGGTGGTTTGTGAAGTCAGTTAATTCAATGTCACTTTGCATCAAGTACCCACTTGAACAATGGTTCGTGACAGGCTAACAGGGTGGGGGGATGGCCAAGATAGATCCAAAGTCTGAACAAAACGTTTCTGGACGCATAGGGCTGGTTTAAACAGGCGAATTCCAATAGCTTCTGCTGTGGACAGAATTCTATGCCTCACCCCCTTCGACTGGGTGACCCTAACTCGGTAGATTGGACGAAATGCATTCGTCACATTAACATAATGATTGGAATCCACCAGGTGCGTTAGTATGGCAATGTTGAAGGATTTTGTTATTCCACTGTTGATCCAAGCTGGGTGGTGTTCCCGGACCCGTTCAGATAAACGTCTGATCGTGCGGCCAACACAACTGGTTCCACAGGAACAAATGAGTGAGTATACACGAGCATGATCATCGCAATATGACTGATGAACTATCCATTTGAGCATGTTAACAGGATCACATATGCTGAATTTACTAGGTTGAATCAAGAGGAACGCTTCCAAAATCACATCAGAAGACACTTCCGTGAGCAGTTTGTGTTGGCCAATGTCCCTTTGGTTTTCGTTTCCACTATAGGTTGTGCAAAGGATTGATAATGTGCGCAACAAAATAACAAAGGAAATTTCCGAAGACACCATCAACGAAGGATTTTGTTCTACGAAATTAGACGTTTATTGCAGTACACACTTCCGTTTCAAAGCTGTCAGTCTTTATGTTCCGTCCTTTATATCGCTAAAACTTAAGCAAGTCTCAATAGTCCAAAGTGAAGGAGTGAGTGCGCTTCTGCAAACGTTCGCATTCAGCTTTGGAAAGACTAGAGAAGCGAAATGGTAGTTTCATTACTAATCGATTTATGGAACCAAGGACGCCAGTATGAGAGTGTTCTACTCGTACAAGCCAAGATCGGTCCAATGCAACCAACATTGGCTACCTTAATAAACACTGTAATTCACAGTTTACGTTAACTAGACTATCTGGAAACAACACTTCGTTAGCTTATTTAAGTGGTTGTTACAACAATGATTTTGAAGTTTCTGCAACGCACTACAGGCGCTTTTTTATTCTGAGGAAATTGGTGAGGTAAACTGACAGGATGTACAACAAACACTGCTTACAGATTTGAACTGTCATTCAGCGGAGCATTTGATTGAATCTGCCTCGTGTGTTAAATGAGGTGAAGGGAAAAGAATCTCACAAAAATGAGGATAAAAGTGCAAATTTAGTCCTTTAACGCTATGGCAAATACAGATTAATAAGAAAATGTTAAACAAATTTTCCCTTATGAAAACTGAACCCACTAGTCAGCAGCAGTGATTTGGACGATGCAGTTCTCGATTACACCTCGTTGCATCTCATCAGGTTCGTTATACTGGTAGCTGGTTTATCTAGCGGTGTTCAGCGGATTTATCGAGTCAAGCGACAAAATCAATAACAACATCCGTGTGCTCATCATTTTATGGGGCAATCTGGTATTGGTACAACATATTTCCGTAAACAAAATGGTGGTGCTCACTAGTTAATGGCTACCACGTTTATCAACTGGGGAAGGTTTCAATTTTTCGTTGAGTAATATATCCAGGAGACATTCTCCAGGTTTGATTGAAAGCCTATTGACATGTTAAAAACTGATCGGATTGACACAGCGTAGCTTGAATGACTGGTTTACTGATCCAAACTGGAAATTGTTCACCGGCCTAATTGCGTAAATGCCGCTAAGTTCTATTTTTGTGTTTGGCACTCAAACTTGCAACTGACTTTCCAGCTAACTGATGTGTGTAGATGTTTTAATTGATTATGCTTTTTTTGCTTCACAAGTCCACTTCGGTTTAGCTAGATAATCCCACAGACTGTACAAAATAGCTGGTGAGATGCAGTGAGTTTTGTTGGAGGACAAACTGCCCAAAGCAACCGGTTTTGCTTTCTCTGCTCGAATATACAACGTCCGTGTTTGGTACTGTTACATTAATATTGGAAGAGACTTGTTCGTTATTTGACTTTTTCACAAGACTGCGCGTATCAGGAAACAGCAAACAATTCGATGCACTTAAACAACAAGTTGGCACCATTTAGCTCTGTAGTTATTTTTGACATAATAAATACCGAATGTTGAATAATCATATAAGTATGAATAATAATGGAGTATTTAGTGTTTAAGAAGAGGTCGCAATCATCATATACAAGTCGTCAACGTTAACTGACCAAACTCCAATCAGATTTCACTCTCGTGTCTCACAACAATTTGACCAGTAACATTAAACTGGCATTAGCATTGTCTACATGTTCAGCATTAACTCAGAGTAGTAGCAGTCAGCAAGCGGTGGAATGGTTAAATAATACAGTAATTCGTCCATGATAGAAAGCTCGCATTTGACAACGTGGATTCTTATTCAACTCATTTTCTGTTAGGCTTAATTCGTCCAAAATGCTCACTGTGAGCTTTTTGCCAGTGTGCTCATCACATACCAGTGAGGCAGTGGGGCATTCCAAGAGTTTACACGGTGTCAATTGTCCACGAATCGTCATTTGGCTCATAGGAGTTGGACACTGCCAGCGTTTTGGGACAAATTCTGTCTATCATTTCCAGACTACGCGTTTGAGTGAGTGTAAGCTGATCATCAGGACGATGTTAGTAGAGCAGATTATTACGATGTTCTAGGGTTTCATTCTTCAGCTTTTATTATGACGTTTTGAATTCCTAGCGTCTACAAGGCAGACTTTCAAAATATCTATAATTTTCGCGAACGGACCAGTTTTCCCTGTTTTGTTACCGTCACCCTTGTCAAGTTATCTGGTCGAAATATGTTCGGAATAATGCCTTTTAGACCAAAAGTTTATATGATCCAGGTGATCTGTAGTGCGGTTGGACTCTTATTCCCCAGGAGCATGCTCCAATCCTGCAGTAACTTACAGCGTGTATCAGGGAAAAGGGTAAAACTGCGAGTAGTGGCAACTGTTGACGTCATATTCCGAGAGTTTTCTACCGTATTCCCGGCCACCCGAAGCGCCAATGCAAACAGGGATACACGCAGCATACGGAAACTGAAAATTGCCTGTCCCAATGAAAAATCACGCGATTGAGACACGTGATCAAGAGGAAAACGTTACCCGTCATGTCATAGTTAAAACAGACATGGACACACTACTAAGAGTATCTTGCGGCTTCAACTCTGTCATCCACATGGCACATCTCTCAGCCGCCTACCGGAAGACGGGGAGATGCTAATTCTCAACCCTTGCGTAAATGACAGTAGAGCAGCTATACCTGCATAGCTATTCTACAGGCCACCTAGATGGCCCGTTTTAGTAGGCGATCTGGTCATCCGATCTAGATTAAAGTTAGTAGAAAATTCACTTTACCGTGGGTCTTATTGTGAAGAGGTTACGCGAGCACAAAGGACAAAATTAACTTGAGCGACCACCCGACTATTCCGCCTAAACAGTTGAGAGCCTACAGCGGATTCAGATGATGACAACTACCAGATCCTGTAAGCGGAAATCTCCCATTCCTTACCGCGTATCTACTCAATGAATCCATAGCAAAGCTGCCAGCATCAACCTACTGTATACTGAGTTAATACAATAACACTTCGGGCATTTCGATGGTTTGCGTTAATGTGTCTAAATGTCAGTTAGTGTTGAAGTGCATTTCACTGAAAAGACAGACTACACAAGCAAGCTGTGTAGCAGGGGCTGGACGCAAATCCTTGCGTATGCATATCCGTGCACTCCGAATAGCACCTGAAGTTAAAATATCTGTTTGCCAGCTTACGAGATCAAACTCATTCATTTCAACTTTCATGGGTTGTTGACCAACAAATTGGGTCAATTTCATGAGCAAGATACTTGTCTCAAAAAGATATCCTGTGAACACTTCAAACGTCTTTGAATTTACTGTGTGAGAATGTAGAAATTGTATATATGCTGCACGCAAGCAGCTAACCAAGACGAGAAGTTTATTACCTGACTACTAGTGAAAACATTAGAGTTGTCTGACTATGATGAGTACGGTCTGGTAGATCACGCGTAACATGTTCACCTGAGCATTGTTAAACTAACCATTTCTAAAAATGAAGGCCAGGGATTAGTGGTAAACAGAGTAGCATGGGATGATATGTGAATTGCCCAATACTGTAAACTGACTATTCATTCAGAAGGCTTCGGCGAAAGCAATACTGAAAGTTCGAATCGACATGAGAGTTCGTAAACCAGCAACAAATGTAGCACAAATGATGGCTGAACGTGATTTTCAGATACTTCAAAATTACTTTATGTCAAACGGATAGACCAACGTGGTGCAGAACATCGCTGTTCAGGCTCACATAGACTGTTACCAGAATGATGGAAAGAACTGGTATGTCAGGGCGGTCAGGACAACCGAATGTGCAAGAGTGATTAAGGAGGCAGCACCATTCGATGGAACTGTTCATCGTGAATAACCTATGATACGTTGTAAGTGTTGAACGGGGCGAATTTTACTCAGTAGTGATGAGGCAAGTAAATTGCCCGAGGAGATTTCATATGAACAACTTTGGACGTCCATGAGTATATTACGACTATGCACGTATAAGTGTCAACCTTAAACTGATCGTGTAACAAGGCAACAGCAAAACAGAGCACCTAATGAGCAAGTACATACATAGTAAATCGATGATAGCATCAAGCCTGCATCTAGGCAAAAGGTTAATGGTGACAGAAACAAACGAAGACGGCACAACATCTTTTCTTCCAGAAGGAGTAGTAACTGTTCCCGGAACCCAATGAAATTTGAAGGTGTCTGGGTAGATTTTGAAGGGAACTAAATTATGAGAAGGCGTGTATAGTAAGAAGGCAAAATAGATGTGCAACTACATCGTGTTTTCTATGAAGATATAACTGAAGTCGTTTTAGCACGGAAGATTAGTACAGATGATCGACAAAGTGCAACTGTTTGGGAAAAGTACGTCGCATGTCACCACCGTTGAAGTACGACAGAGCGAGTAATTAGAAATACGAGCGAGTTAAGTTGTTCATTCCCAGGGACAGTTACGTTTCGTCACTCAATAAAATCAGATTATCTGTCCAGTGAAACAAGAACTCCGTCACAGTCTTATCAATGATAATCAACCCGAGGAGAGGATACGCTTATTTCCGCCACCAAAAGTGTGTACAGCCCATCCTATGTACACAAATTAGGTCTTCTTTAAGTGCGGTATGCAAATCATCGCGCTGTTCAACTGCCAAGTACTTATCCGATACACGAAAGAGAATATGCTTACACTTTTATTAAATGTGTTAACTCCTGACAGGATTAATGTAAAACACTAACAGGCAGGTTAACACGTTGGGACCAGGCTATTCACGGATTTAGCAGCAGTGGATGTCCTTGAAGTCGTGTGTTGTCGGATGGCATGATCACAAACGCCTCTAGGTTACCTGACCTATTAGGATTCGCTTCCAACTTGCGCTCTCAGTATTCAGTATTTTTAGTGGTAGCTTGCCGTGGCAACATTCTGATTCTCACTACTGGTGGCAAATACCTTCATGAGCAAGTACGAATCTCAATTAGGCCTACTTTTCAAAGTCTTTCATGTGGATCCGACATAATCATACTTAAAGGTCCAAAGGGTGACCCGGATACTATTATTCAAAATTTTCACAATCTTTGCGCATGGACTCATTTCATCTGGAAAAGGGAGTAAACTAACGAATTCTATTTGTATGTGTCCAATTGATGAGACGCTGACATAGTATTTGAGTCACTGAGTTCTACTTATTCAACTCATCAAAACGGGGAGGAGAAAAATGTTGCGTGGGGCGGACGTTTCGTTCGATCCCTTCCGCCGTTTACATAGGCAAACAGCTAAACCATTTAAATATGATGGGAGTGGCGTGCATCTGAACAGACATAATGTTACGGGTCAGGTGGTCATTGCCAAACAAGTGATACAAACTAGGTCAATTGGTTTTCACGTGCACGGAACTGTTCTACGTTAGTTCATCAGTAAGTCCCCACTGACAGCCGGGAGCTTCGGGTTTGACTTGGTTAATGAGGCAGCAAATAATTTTGTTTTGTTCATTGTATATTCTTCCATATGAATGTACTTCGTATTCGGCGATGATATACTGCTTTGGTTCTTCGTCGGCCACATTGATGCCTAGCTCCACCGAATTGACCACCCACTTGGGAATATTATGGGATATTCGATGATAATGACATCGATCTGTTTTGTCAGTGTTGACTGAATTGTCGCTGCAAGTGAACTGACAGGCAGAAGAAAGATAATTCCACAGTAAGGTGAGCAGTACATCCGTAAACAACATGCATACTTGTATGCACTTCCAACCTTTCAATCAAAAGTGCTATTTGCAGCAAAATCTGATAACCAAGGCACCGATATATCTGCCCGGACAATGTAGTGGAAAGAATATATCACCAAACAAACCCGCACTACGGGAAGATAGCTTGCAGAACCAACTAATCAGTTCCGGAATATTTACCACAACTGGGACTATAAACTCCGCCACGTTATCATTAGACCACTACGTTATTGATCTGACAATGACGAGCTCTAACGAGAACGGAACTGGAAATTATTGCTTCCTGTTAGAAAGTATTAACTGAAAAGTCTATGAGAGTTCGCCAGCTGCGATCACTTCTGGATGATGTTTGCACTATATCAGCCGAATCCACTCTTGTTCACCAATAATGGAAACATCGGTCAGCAGATCTGAAGACATCTGTGGTTTCAATTTGAAAATAGTCCTAATCGTGGAGTCATCAGTTGGAATTAACAAGACAGTTACTGTGTCTCCTCTCAAGGGGATCGACCAACCTGAGTATTGTGTTCCTATTCGGCTGTAGTCAACACTGAACCACACAGGCAATAATAGCGTTAAAGAAAACAAGGGACTCAGGAAAACTACATACTAACATTCTAACATTAACAAGCGGTAAAGTCACTCTTGAGTGCATGTTCGAATGAGCCGTTGGCCGATGAAGGCGCGACCAATCAGGACGTCTCTTGAGTTTCGGCGTGACAGTGGAGCATACAGGCGGCCATGACACGCATACAACATCTAGCATTAATCGTAATCTAACGTGGCTAAGCTGTCGAATAAGCTATTTATGCTTAATCTGAGGTCAACTACGCACTGGTTAAGATGGTTACCTCAGGAAAGCGTGACATGAATACTAGTCCTGACCTTAGTAAGAATACGCCATACTGCGAGCAGTAATAAGAGCAGGGCTGAAATGCAGCACCTTTTCGTAAGGGGGCTGAAGAAAAATCCGTCGCTAGTAATGGAATGCCACAAAAATGTTAGAAGGCGGTCAACGCCCGGTTCAGCCCAGACGAATTTGACAGTTTCTAGCAGCGGTACGATTGTGAATGACGACACTATGTACAATGAGCATGACTTCTGGGAATTCATATTAACGTTCTGTATGCACCCGACAAACTTAAACGCATCACGTAGATTGAGCGGGGTAATCGTTTCTCCGGACGGGTTCAAACGGATTCACCATCCAATTTGCCGACAAATTCATGGTATTAAGTACTGAACAAATTGGTATAGCAGATTTGTGGACTTTCGCTAGTCCACAGAGACAGGATTTAGTTGTCAGCATTCCCATATTTTCGCTTTTCACTTTTTGTCAGTTTGTTTAATCTCTCGAGTCACGATCTCCTGCTAATGTAGCAGTAACCATTGTTTAACATTGGTTACATGTCCAACTTATAATTAGAAATGTACAAAATGCTACTGCAAAGAACATCACATGATTTGCGTCTCATTACTGATTAGTTCAAATTAATTTGTGTTAATGTTGGTCACTGTTCGCAGTCAAAGCAATGAACATGGCTGTAACTAATAGGATTAAACTGAACGTTGTTATTTGTCATTGTACATTTCTTGTTTGTATGCAAAGCAGTTTTGCTGTTTTACTTGGGCATTCAACTCTGTCGTGCTCACATGTAAAATTAGGTTACAAATACTTCAGCCAATCGAATTCCACTTCCAACAAAATTAACAGGATTTAGCGATCATCACACGAAACAGGAAGTCAACTGGATGACCATTGTCACCAAGAATTTCTGGTAGACCAAACACGTGGGTTAGTTTTATGGTAAATAAACTTGATCGATCAAACGGTTGTAAATAAAAATGACTGAGAATGCAGAAAACATAAGACCAAGGAGGAAACTTGGAACCTTCACATTCGAGGAATACATTATACACCAAAGTCTTGCACTGCATTTGTTGTCTCCTTAAAAATAAGAATTCCACATAAGTTATCCTTTTTTAGTTATTATCAAAGATCTGATATTGCACGCTGATCAAAGGATTCTATACACTCGAGGTGCAAGAGCGGCTATCATAAACAAGCGTACACACCAACATCGTCATTCGTATCTGTGAGGCAGGTCACACTTTCATTTTACTGATGACCAAATGGTTACAGCTAAATACCCCAATGTAGGCATTTCAGAACAGTATTGTCATTTATCGGGAATGCGGAAACAGTTCACCTGTCGAAGACAACATTTCTTTATCACATGCTATAGCACACTCATAATAGATCTTTCTTGAAAGCATGTGCCTAATACCCCGTTCTTGTCAATTGTCACTAAAGATAAATATCCTGTAGAAATACGCCTGGATAAATCATGACCAGGATTATTTAGTCAGCTAACTACTTCTGACCTGACGTACACTGCGCAGTCACAACCAGCTGCATGTTTACATACGCACTGGCGGAATATCAATCCAATCAGAGTGGACGGAATGACTTTATTTTGTCGTTGACTTTTGTGCTGATCGCATGATCTTTGGTTGGTTAACGCCTCGTTCTGGAGGTCGTCCTGCTCATAGTAAATTGGTTAAGGTGTGCAAGATAGAAAAATAAATCATCATTTCTGGTGAGTCGTATGAGATTTTTGGTTTTCATACAGATTGAACGTCACCCACAATTGATCGCAGCTGTCACATTCCCATAGATTTTCCGGTTGGTTCCATTTAAAAAGAAGCACTAGGCTCGAGTTTAACCCTCATTAGAGCTCGACAGTAGTGCATATCCATGTTACGGCCGATGACTGAGTCGTGTCCAGTGTGAGGTCAATGACGCAGTGATCAACAAGTTTTTGTCTCATGAAGTGGGACCAGAGTTCTAGTCCCGGGCGTTGCAACGATATACACTACTGACGATCTCGGATAAAAGCAAAACCTGCGTGTAGTGCTTCTTTTTGATAGAAGCTTATTAAAAAATCCAGTTTGGATTCATTACTTCAGTGAATGTGTGGCAAGAAAGTGCAAATGTAGAATATCTGTCGTCCACTCAGCTATATGGAAAAGCTCACTGTCTAAGTAAAAGTGATATCAAGACGCGATTTCAAATGATTATTTGTCAACATTAACTTTATCAGTAAATACAGGTGTGTCTTGCGTGAACTGTAGGTTAAAAGTTACTTTGTCCACTATTCTGCCCAAAATCCTAATTCAATACTTATTTTAATTGGACGACAGCAGATAGTTTTAATCAATCACTCACTTGCATTACAATATTTGGGTTTTTTGACCTTCTCTGGCGGATTACAAGTTTGCCCTGTTGACGTCTTCACATTTATGTCCTTCAAATGCAAGGGGTTTGAAATGTAACCAGGAAAGTCATATTAATCTGGCGATTTGATGGCTGATTTACACTCCTATCCAACAGCATGACTTACATTGCTTTCGTGCGTGGCAGGATGAGTTTTTCAATTTTCTTTTGGGACCATTCCTCCTACCTGCAGCCTGCTTATCAATAAGTAGACTGAACAGGCATATCTGAGTAATCACATATTTGGTATTAGTGGAAATCCCATTTAGATAGCCGTAAATCTCTTCGTTCATTAGTTGATGTTCTGGTTTACTGAAGGTTCCTCCTGAACGTAATTGTATTTTCGCGGAATCGTGTTTGGCTGAGCCTGCGCTGCTGGCTGTTTATACTTGTGGTACGTTACGTATAGTATTGTCATTCTACGGAAAGAATGACAACACTTAGCTTTTCGAACAGTTAGCACTCATTTCCGCCTGACTGAAAGGGGGTGTTTGCTTCACACTGGCATTCAACCTCCCCGGTTATCAGGAGTTCATCGCCGTCTTCAAATGCCGATTACGACGGAAAATTTAACCTCTGCTCACCAACTTACCGAAATTTTGAGATACATAACGTTTCATTTGGTAGCGTACAACTACCATTTGTCACAAATAAATTGTTGTCGTGTGTAGATAGTATTGCTGAAACACTAAGTGCGTGTGCGCGAATTCCTTGCGAACAAAACAGAGGCACTGTCACCGATATACATATATAATACCCCGTATCACTTTTGCACAGTGGTAATCCGATAAGTATGAAAGCACAACTCCATTTCGGTTATAATCCATTTTAATGGTCGATCAATCGTAGACCATTCGCTATGGTAACTGTTGTACACACGTCAGGGCAGCCTGCGTGCCTCACACACGTGATAAGACTCAAGCTGCTTCCTGACTGCTTGCGCTTTCAGCCGTGTATTCAAGACTGGAGCTAACGCTTGTGAATGTGAGAATATGACGTACTTTTCCTGAGTCACCTGCCTTCCTTACCGCCATCACTGTCTGTATGGTTTAATTTTGACTGCATCCGAAAGAGAATACAATAGTAAGTGCGTTGGTTATTCTGGCGGCTATGTTGCATTGTACTTTATCAGTCCATCATCGAGACTAGTAAGTTATGATCGAGTTCCACCGCTGAGCACGACAAAAGGCGCACATTATACAGGTCAATAAAAATTACGATATAACAATCAGTCTAGAAAACTGGACAAATCTCAATTAAAATGAGTATACAGTCAAATTGTAATTCGAACAAATCATTGCTGGTTGATGCAGCTAGCAATTCACTTTAATCATACTAAGTGTTTCGTAGATTTATCGATCATCTTGTTACACTGTTCAGTTCACATGATGTGTTTCACACTTTTCTGACTTCGTCAATTGCACTTGTCAACTGCTGGCGCAGGAGTACGAAAGTATGTGAGCTGAATATCCTCGGTTTATTTTACAGACGAAATTGTGGTTTTAAAGATGTATTTCAAATGAATGTTCGCTAATTTCAACGATGCGGGCGTTTAGTGTCATATTTATGTACATAAATGCTTCCTAAGTTTCTCATATAATCAATCTATAAGCATACGCACGATTTCAATAGTATATTCACGAAAGTAAGAGAATAATGTATATTCATTAATTTACGCGGTTTTAAGCGAAAGCGATAGGTTAGATGTCTGGAATCTTTAATAACAACATTTGATATTTGAATAGCTGCAACGCCAAGCGTAGACCACATACCAACTTTCCAACGGTTAGCTTTTGGTGTGAATCTTCGGTGGTCAGTCGTATCTAACTTGAACCAAGGGACTGAATACTAAGTTTTACTTACGAGCTACAAGCCTTTAACATCTGAGCTCACCCAATATGAATCATTGCATTGTAATCCATTTTGGAGCATCTACACCTGAAGCCTTTCAAACATATGTAATCAAGTAATGGCCTCAGATAGCTTATCCATCGAAAACAATCTAGTGGGACAAGGTGGTACTGGAATTTCCGTTTTCCCTAGCAGACTACTGTCAAAATGTCTACTACCAACATGGGCTAATCATAAATTGTGTGAGCAGTGGTTGTAGCCCACCGAACACAGTCTTACTGAGTCTTAGTAACACCCGAATTCCGCAAACAATGTGGCTAACATGACTGCAGTTCACGTTACTTGTTCTCGTCCAATATTCCAACCCTCCGGACTAGAATGTATACACGTGCAAATCAACAAAAGGCTAATGACATCATTTTTACCGTACAGATTGAAAACATCAGCAAACTTTCTTGGATATACTAATAAGTCAGCTTGCTGATGCAGCTCGGAAAAACACGTGGTGCTTGTGGATCGACTCGTAGGCTTCAAACCAGTAGTCCAAGCTACTTCAACAGAAGTCGCACCTGAACTTTAATGTAAAAGCGGGGACGTATCACACAACTACAGAGAAGATATTAATGACGTCTCTCTAGAAGGGGTCTAGTATTTAGGGAAGCAAACGCAAACTGTGAGAAACGGTCAACAGGATGGAGTATTACATTTTGTTGTGTAAGTATACGAAAGTTGGCTCTAGGACTTCAGTGGACACACTTTATCACTTCACCAAAAAGCCAGCTACAATGTGAAAATCACTGTGCAATCCACAATCGATCAACTTAAAACTGTCCACGGAAAATGCAACACACAAAGTCAAAGACAACGGTTAATGAAGACACTAGGTGAGTGAAGTCGAACGGACGTTGTCCACGCGAATACATGGACGCGATCAATTCTGTTTGGTCTCAGTTCACAAGTATCAAACGGAACCCACACTCAGCGTAGAAACTGAAAACTTCCTCCCTCAGACAAACACCATATACAGAAAGCTATTTCTAAAAGCTTGCTTTTAATCAACTGAACTCATGGCTAACCACACTGAGTTTGCAAAAAGTAACGAGGTAGTACGTTGGAAAACAGGATGGGATATAAACGTGAACCTGAACGAATACTAGCCATAGTACACCCGGAGGAAATTACGCGAAATCAGTTAATTCCACTGAACTGTTATTAGAGTCTAATACGATATATTCCCAACCATATGAATGTATATACATGGAAATGTATTCGGATTTATTTAGGTTAATAATTATTTATATGTACACATATATTTACACTTAGTGATGAGACAAGTTAACATCCAATCAGAATTCGGGAAGAAAGTGCGACTGCCCACATTATTAAATAGAGAAATGGGTCTATACGTAACTTAGATCACATTTGGTGGGCGCACATCCGATAAAACACGTCCAGGGCAGTGTAGTGATTTCGTAATGCCTGGCAGCCATTCGGAAATTGGCTCATTAACTACTGTATACCGATTACTTTATTAACACAGATTGAACATCACCCACAATCGATTGCAGCTGCCGCATTCCCACAGACTTTCCAGTCAGGTCCTTTCGAAAACAAGCACCAGACTCGAGTTTCGCTCTCATTAGAGCTCGTCAGTAGTGTATATCCTTGCCATTGCCGGGACTAGAACCACGGCCACGCCGTTCATGAGGAAACCGTATTTACCGCTGCGTCACTGACCTCACGATAGGCACAAACGAATTATCATATGCGAACACTCAACCACTTTCGCTTCTGAGTAATGATCAGGCGAAGATATGCACTACTTACGAGCTATGATGAGAGCGAAACTCGAGTTTAGTGGTTGTTTTCAAAAGGGGTCGACTGGAAAGTTTGTTGGACTACGGCAGCTGCGATCAATTTTGGGCGATGTTCAATCTACAGGGAAATCAAAATCCCTTACCACCCACCAGTATTTTATTTGTGTGCCTGGCTGTATAGAGTATTACATATATGTTGTCCGGCTTTACAGAATCATCATAGATGCGGTATGTTCTCATGAAAAACGATTAACCTAAGATGGTATGTCACTCAGCGAAGGTCAGTCAGGTGAACACTGCGGTGAAGCTCATACAGGTACACAAATTGCAGCAAATAAGGGCAGAGGTTCTAGTTTACCGACGTCAAATCTGAGCAGGATATTCGAGGCCAACTGACCCTGACCATTCGTGTAGTCCAAAAAGACCGGCTGCGTATTTATGGTCCTTGCGGGCTGAGTTGTAGAGTTCAACCTACTCCAGTTTTCGCAAGAAAATGTGCCTTATATGGGGGGTTGTGGGGTTCAGTTCATGTGGGTCACAAATTCACATCGCATGCTCAGGGACCAAACGATGACAAAGTTGTGTATGCTGTCAGTATGAAAAAGGCACCACTATTGCTGCTGATGAAGTAGCTTTGGCGTACGTGCACTCTGCTTTCGACATCGTTTCTCGATGACAGTCACGTATTCTTCGACTCTTCAAATTTTCTATCATTCCGTTATGTTTGTGCCTGACCGGATAACGCACTAAAAATACTGTACATAATAAACACAATGAATGAACGAGATAATCAGTAGGAACTAGCAAGGAACAGACGTCATACTCAACGTCTGATAAGTCATTGAAAGTGTGCTCAAGTGCGACCAAGCCATGTCTGCTGGTTGACGAGACAGCAGTTCGTGCATGAACTACTTTGTCAATATTCTCACGTTTGTTTAGTTATATATGTTCAAGCTACTACTTGCGTTCATTTGAATTTAACCTTCTATTGAAAACCGTAACCCAACATTTCACAGTCCATAGTTGAATGGATCGTCACCATCCAGTCTTTCATAGCTAGCCCTGTGAGCCGTATACACTTGTGCTGAAGTAAATGAACTGATGGTTGATTAAATGAACGGTACTCAGATAGCTTCTTGAAATTGATCCGTACATAAAAGTAAGTGGGTAAAACTACAACAAAGTATTTCATTCATCTTGGGTTAACGAATATGCTCCAGCTTTCGACATGTTCAAGGAGATGTGAGCTATATAAGCTATACGAAACCAAATTCTCTATCTGCTCATCGCCTTTGGCGATTTCAATATTTCGTATATCTTAGCACTGGCCTCTTCACAAACAGTAGTTAGATCCGACAGCTGCCACCACTCTGGTACACTCGTACGTGTATACTGGCACACATATTGGAAATGCACGAAAGCGAGCACACAACTGCCCAGTCCAACCCTGATTGTTCGACATGGATGGTGTACACAACTGGCCGTCTTGAGTGTTCACTTTCATTTTGGCCAATGGGCATCTTATCCGCGAATCAGGCGACTAGCTGATAAAATGACAGCCATCAATTTGCTTCGGTTGACGATCGGATCAGTCACCAATTAAAAATATCCAGTTTGGCAAACGCTGCTAAGTCTCTTCAGTTGTTTGTTTTCGCCACGTTCAATTTAAAAATATACGAGTAGAATAGTGTCAGAGGAATATGTTTAGTTAGACAAACGCGTCTACTTGTGCTGCTGCCACTGTTCTTGTTATTGTTACTGGCGTTGGTCGCTTGAGGGATTAATTAGCGACCGAACAGTCTGTAGCGAATGTGCGAGTTTCTTTTGAGCACGCAAAACTCACCTTTTAAAACAAGAGAATAATTAAAATTCGATTATATTTGAACTTAGTCAATGAATTACTGGATAACTGGTTACAACTCTGAACACTATCTCATCCTCCAAATCCATACGGACAACGGTAATGTTTCCGTCGTCTGCTTGATAGTTTGCCAGTGCACAAGGCTCATGACTGTAGTGCTGGAACAAAATGAACAGTCCGTCTATTGTTGTTTTAATTTATCTGGTTTACGCGTCGGTTCGCTGACATATGCAGAGCAGATTGGTAGAAGTGGGGAAGTTAATACAAGCATGATAACTCGATACAGGTGTGGTGTGTGTATGTGAGTACATCAGTAGTAGAAAGTATATAAATTTTCATATTGATAACTTTTATTAATTAACCCTTCATTTCTGATTAATTCTTCCCCAACGTAGCAATCGTCACATTATTGTGGTTCCCTAAATGTTCAGCAGGTCGACGTGCTTAAGTTAACCAAATTAACATAAGGTGTTATTTACAACTCTACTGTACTACATGAAATGATGTTTTTCGGAGGTGGACTTGTTGAACCTAACATGAAAACACTACGTGGCTGAGCTGAAAGTAGCCATCTACATGGACTTTTGCTGGTCCGGCCACTGTGGACTCACTCATCAGATTTACAAGTCTGGCAAGTTAAAGCAGGCAGTAGGTGACCATAAGTTTTCAAAGACTAAGCAAATGGTGCGCTGTAACATGTTTGAATTATCTACCGTAACAGCGTACAGAATTTCATGGTAACAGCAATCACGGATTATGTCTCTGGGTTCCTCCACATGGTGCACAAGCGTTTAGTGTATTGTGTTCAACCTGTCTGCATATGATGTAGTAATCCCAATTGATTGTTATCACAAGACATAAACTGCGAGCGGGAACAGACCGGCAACAGCCCTACCAGTATCCGACTGACACGTAAATGGTTCGCAAAAGCGCTTGTTTCCAAATAAGAATTGACTGCTCTCAATTTGATGTGTTATGGTCAACAAGCTAGCTGACAACTCTAGTAGTGCTATGAGGCCAACGTTGCAACTGTGTGCTATATGTAATGAACTCTACCTCAGTCATCAACGTAGCTCCAAGCCATATGTTCTCTTACGTGAAGATACATACACTAAGGCGACCCAGATGAACGCTGAATTGTCGATCGTCTAGCGACGCAAAGTACAAGTCTTCTGAGCATGGCTATTTGCAGTGTATGCTTTCAAGGTTGTCCACCCGGGACCTGCATGGCTGAATAGTGTGTGACAACGTTCGAACTAGCGCTCACTTATGAATAACGATTATTCAATCATGAAGCTTTGTTCGCGCCTAACGTGAGGTCATTGACGCAGTGGCCGACACGTCTGCTCCAGAAGTACGTGGGTCGGAATTCGAATTCTGGTCCAATAAAAAAACACCACTGATGAGATATGACGAGAATCAAACTTGAACCTAGCGGTGATTTGCGAAAGGGTCTGGCTGGAATGTCTGTCAGAATGCAAAAACTATCGTCAACTTCGAATAAAGTTATGTGTAATCAGTGGGATAGGTTGTTTTAAACACATGACAGATTAACCAACTAACTAGACGCTGTGATCGCCTTTTGCGCTTCCTCCGGGGTATAAAAAATGTAGAATTTTATTACTGGTTCCATGCTTCTTTTTTAAAGTAACTCCCACGTTTAACAATTAATACATTTAAAAGCGCGGCGGACTGTGAGCACAGACCGCTCTTCATTCATCCCGGATTCGGGCCACCAGACCGATGTGAGTTGAGCATATCTGTTTCAGGCATAACCACTGTGCTTCCGTGTAGGCTACGCAGCCGATGCATGAGAGTCAAATATGCACTTTAATACGCGTGGGTCAAAACATCAACGCTCACATGCGTAGTTCACTATTTTCCTGCGTGATCTTGTCTGCTTGACCAACACTGAACATATCTGACCTTCCAGGGGTGCACACCTTCTTCGCTGTATAATACTGAAACAGTCAAAACGTATTTAATCGAATTTAGATGCATTATTATGTGCAACACATCAACAAATATCGGGTCAGCCATGGTCCACAAATGAAGGAAAACATCCTGTAGTCGCGCGAAAATATGCGGCAACTTAAACTGTTAATTCCAGAGTAATTCCTTGAATGAACTCGACGTAGAATTTTCTGAAAATTAGCACTTAACCGATCAATTTGTGGTTGGTGTTCAGATTGCACATGACCTGATCGTTCAGTTTCCTGATATATTAACAAGAAACCGTTATTTATCAAAAATCTTATTTTACTGGCATACTTTCATTAATATACTTTTACAAATAGGGTCACAACATTTCGAAATGGCGTCCCAACGATATCAGCTGTAATTCAGCCCTCAAAAGAAGTCACTTTTGCTCTATTTACATATCTAATAGGGGGACACGGACACAAAAAAATTACGGCGATCCTTTACTGAACATAAGGTTGTGTTACGTGGGCATCTTGTGCTAGAATAAGAACACTTAATAAACATAGAGACATACTGCGGCCTTTGATTGAGGCGCCCAGTTGCGGCCGAAGATAAAAGGCTCTATCCCCAATATGCACATTACGACTGGTCACAGGACAAAGGAGTTGAACACATCTTGGGAAACGGTAGGTCAAATTTCATTGCTCATTCGGACTTCCGAAGGATTCTTGGATTTGACGACGCATTTATCTTCTCAGCGCTGCATTCACCCAAACAACCCTAACTATTTCGCATTCTGATGACATTTTACTATGTCAGACTGCTTTCTATTACCTGTTATCAGTATCTTGCAGAATTTGGTCAGTTTAAGCGCAATTCACCAAAAGGATATTATGAGAACGACAAAGTAGCAAACAAGACTTGTTTTCTGTGTTTCATCATCAGACTAGCGAAACACAGTCCCCGGGACACGTTTCACTTCATGAACGCAGTCCAAGACCAAAACTTAAACAAACAAAAATGTTCTCCTTCGATGTTACCTCCCTATTTACAAGTCGGCATCCCAAAAGATGGACTGAGCGAACTGTTGGTGCTTTGTACTACCAACGTTCAGTTTCTGTTCAACAACGCAATCTACCTACAGAGAGATGGAGTGGCAATGGGCTCGCCTCTAGGTCCCCTGTTAGCTGACGTTTTCATGAGTAAACTGGAGACTAATCAATTGAATGCGGTCATTGAACAGTTTACGTTTCACAAACGCTATGTTGATGATACTTTCTGCGTCGTCAACCAGAGTTCTAACATGAACAGAGTTATGGCAGCTTTCAACGGAGCCCATAGTAGTATTAAGTTCACCCAGGAGTCAGACAACAATGGTCAAATAACGTTTTTGATGTTGGCCTAGTAAGAAGAAAGGATGGTTCATACCAACGGGATGTGTACAGAAAACAAACTTGGAGTAGCCAGTACATTCACTTTGACAGTTTCGTTCCGCTAAATCAAAAGCAAAACCTTAAACGATGTCTGACGCGTAGGACGTTAAAGATCTGCACCCCTGACACTTTGCAAGCTGAGCTAGACTTTCTACAAGAGGTGTTTATGCAGAATGGCTACCAAATGCGTTTCAGTCAGAAGGCGATGCGGACGGTAGAGTAAAAACTCAAGTCACCTTCTGTGAATAAGAAACTTGCGTTTATCAGTCTTTCTTTCGAGGGTGATCCCATGGCCGAAGTCATCTCAAGAAAGCTCAAAAAGACTGTCGAAACAACCTACGTAGCTGCTCAACTGTTCGTGAGTTTCCGTTCAACACCCATCATCATGTCATAACTCAAAGACAAACTTCCATGTTACAAAGCCAGTCGTTGTGCGTACTCATTTGTTTGCTCGTGTCCAGCATCATATAGTGGTCGTACTACAAGGCGATTTTCTGACGGTGTGCGTGAACATCATCCTGCGAGGTTGAATAGTGGTGTGGTTAAAACTGTTTCAAGCGCGATTGTTGTTTATTTGACTGACTAATCATTCTCAAGTTGAACATCACCCACAATAGAACGTAGCTGTCGCATTCCCATAGAGTTTCCAGTCGGCCCCTTTCGAAAAGAAGCACTAGACTCGAGTTTCGCTCTCATTTGAGCTGCTTGTCAGCAGTTCATATCATCACCATTGTCGGGACTTGAACCAAGGACACGTTGTTCATTAGGGAACCTTTCTTAGGTTTCGACAACAGAATATCATTATCTCTTCTCAAATCGTTCAGCTCTTGGATATGCCGTTTCGTCAGAATACTGCTTAAGCGCGGTCTAGCTTTGAGGTACTGATAGAACGAGTTAACTAGGACCGATGCGATCGAGAAAAGCATCTCTAGAATTGCAAGAAACCTGAAACAACAAAGTTTGATAGACTCCGCGACATTTGAACGAATTCGACCAACTGGAACCATAATACCCCGACTGTAAGGTTTACCGAGGGTTCACAAAGAGGGATGGCCATTACGCCCGATTCTTGATATGTGTAATTATCCATATCATTTCGATGGCACAGTGGCTAACCGAGTTGCTAGAGCCCGTTCGGAAAAATATCGCAGTGAATTCGCTGAAAGACACGTCTGAGTTTGTTGAGTCCATCCGGTCGCTGAATGTAGAAAACAAAAAGGTGTTTTCCCTTGAATTAAGCTCTTTGTTCACGAATGTACCACTTGTGGAAACCGTTGACTACCTCTGTGGGTATATTCGTTCCGAAGGTTTAAAGGTGGGCTTACCCGAGGACACGCTCAAACAGCTGATATTAACGTGCACGCAGAACGTACAATTTCGGCTTGATGGGGAAAGGTACCGTCAGAACGACGGCATTGCGATGGGGTCAACGTTAGGCCCACTGTTGGCAGATATATTCACGGTAATGTTAGAAAGAAATACACTGCGTGGACTTGTTGACAATAGCATTCTCTACATGAGGTACGTAGACCATATCATCTATGTAGTTGACGAGACTGGGGATCTGGATAGCCTGCTTGCTGAGGCCAACACAACACACCCTAATCTCAACTTTACACTTGAGGCCGAGAAAGATGGATGAATATCCTTCTTGGATGTGGCACTGAGTCGTCGTGTAGACGGTTCAGTTCAGAGGAGTATTCACAGGAAGGGGACTTGGGACGGCCAGTATACTCACTTTTTCAGTTACGTACCCCTCAAACAGGAGAGAAACCTCGTCCGTAGTTTAACACACAGAGCTATGAGGATATGCACTGATGACACGATTGAGGCAGAAATGGTGTTTTTATGACGGATATTCGCAGGGAATGCCTATCCTGTAAACTTCGTGGATAGACATATGGCGCTGACAGTACCGAGAGTTAAGCTCTCATCTGCGGAAAAGAAGTTGGTTTACGTGACGCTAGACTACAAAGGCGAGTGACTCGTAGAATAAGTTATGCTATCGAAAAGACCTACAGTGCTGTACAACTACGAATCTCGTTCAGATCCGACCCGGTTGTCCACGTAGATCTCAAAGATACGTTGCCTAAATGTGTGACCTCATTTTGTGTTTACTCTTTCACATGCTCCTGTGGAGCAGGTTACGTCGGTCACACAACCAGGCGCGTTTCTCAGAGGATATGTGAACACCACCCTGCGTGGCTGACTAAAGGCGAGGTGTAGTCCATTTCGAGTGTAATTCTGGCTCACCTTGTTGACTCAGGGCGCCAAATCACACCGGAGGTTGCTTTCCAGCCCATTTACCGCTTGCCCAGTCGTCAATCCAGGGGAGTCAAATTTCATATTCTGGCCACCGCGGAAGCGATCGGAATTCGGTTGCGCAACCCACAGTTGTGCGCTCAGAAAAAATTTGTACAGGCCCTACGGTTACCATGGCCTCCCGTGACTGACTCGACACCCCCGGTGGTCAATTTTGTCACCTAATTGCCCTCCAATTCACAATCTCGTTATGTAATTATGTGACCAATTGCTTTTGATTTTGATCGCTTGACAACCATGATGATATAAAATGTTATGTAATTGGTCCGATGATGAATAACCGAAAACAGACGGTTCGCCAAAACACCTTTTTACTCCCAGTGAACTCATTGGACTATTCGAATCGTTAAAACAAGTCTTATTCGCTACTTTGTCGTTCTCATTACTTCACTGAGTATTTTCGAGCAAAAGGGATGTTACACATGCTATTCCTTTGAAACTCAGTTCAACACGGTTCAATTCTACCCATTTACCGCTATACACATTAAAGAAGATATCGATCAGGCATCACTTATGGCTCGATCGCATATTTCTAATTCGGGTAGCAAGTTATTACTGAAGGTTGCGGGGAAGTTCTGGTGTCTCCCATGGAGGTCAGTTACTTTTAATCTGATTGAAAACAAAGTTTTGTTTGGTTGCGCGGTACCATAGTTCGATTATATCTAAATTTAGATTAGTGGTCAGTTCGGCTGCCTCACAAACAGGTTAGGTGACCCTATCAAAGGAGTGATGTTTAAAAACAACGATCAGAAGTTGCTGACTGGGATACCTAACTAAATCAAACGACTGATGTATAAGGCTGCATCGTAAGTTATTTTGAGTTTTTTTTTTCAAAAATTGGCGGGTAGGGGTTCGGATTTAACCAAAAGTGTCTTTGTACTAAATAATAGCAAACAGTTTTAACGTTTTCTTTCTGTTCCAATCAAGAATGATAATACCATCCTTATTTATAACATTTAGTTCAGGAAAGTGGACACTAAACAGTTGATTTTGATGTGCTAGCATTTCTGAATCTACAGAGCGAAGCAGATCTGCATTCGCACGGTCTAATTGTCCACAAATGGTTCTTTTGATTAAAGTATGCGAGAACGAACACACTGTGGAGCCAGCACATTGATTTGTTTATAGTAGGTGAGGCGGCTAGTGACGGTATGACCTTTTCACGGCCTAGCTTTGTTTACAAATGTTACGGTTTGAATGATCCTAACCGTGTGGCAGTCAACAGCGACTACTTTTCAGTGCCTGTTTGTATGTGTAAACATCTATTAAAATATAGGCTGATTAAATTAAATTATGGAATATTCTGCATGCATCGGACAATCGGTGCTAATTTGCATGCAAAAATAATATTGGGACTGGATCTACGGCTTACGATCGTGTAAATGGAAATTGAATTCCAATCAATGAAACGGCGGATAATAGCACGACGAACAAACATAATGAACAGTGGAGTACAGTGTATATGCGGTCATTTAGTCTCCCCCCTTCCAATCCATCCACCCGAGGCTGCCGCATGAACACAGGAAAAAAATGGCCTTCAAACAGAGTATCTGCATGTCACTCGACCCGAAGTCTATGGTCAGAAACCTGTACGTCTTTACAGAGTTTGGGGCTAGCAACAAGCAAGGTCAAAGGGAATGGACCAGACAAAAGTCTAATCAGTACAATCTAGGTGTGTAGTCGGGATGACAACAATTATCACGAGGGCTTAGGTCGATCGTGAAGACTACAACATTGCATGACCATGTTAGATGTAAAGGTCACTCACAAGTGAACTTTGTTAGTCTTCTGGTCACACGACTTCCCCTAAACAGATAGCTCGTTTCAGTCTTCACTAGGGACGTCTTGCTTGGGTTAATCTGTGGTGACATCTAATCGTAATGTCTGCCCAATTTTTTAATGGCTACATCGTCGGCATTTCAATAATTATTAATTATGCTATCATTCAATTACGTCCTTCCTGGTCCCTCACTCAAATATTTTCAGAACAGATAAATATACTGCTTCAATTTGAACATCAACAGAAGTATACTACTGTTGACCACTGTTTGATGTTCTTCCTGTAATTTATACTACTGTAATATTAATGGAACGATCCACCGTGAATTCACATTGCATCTAAAATTCTCTTATTTTTGTGTCCGTGGTAAAAATTAAGTTTAGTATAAATATTTTTTGTAGACTGAAAAGATCGAGTGGAATCGAATGTGAAACATATAAAGATGAGATCCGGAAGGAATCACTGCTTGCAACTCAGTAGCTAGTAGGAATTATTGGATTCCATCAAAAGTGGCGATTGCCCTGATCGCACCCACGATCATCTGTTCGCCAAATTAGCTTACTCGGAAGATGACAAGACTTACCAAATAAGTCGAAAATTAACGTGTACTTATCACACTATGGCTGTGTACCAGTCAAGTCTCTTCTGTCTGTATTTCGGATTTATAACTGCATATTTATCAGAAGTAAAAAATGTTACCTATTTTGTTTTTGTTGCGTCATCCTACTGTCAGATACAACGGTATATCTGGAAATCTAGCTATTAGGCCAGGAGTAGATGGTTTATAATACAATGTGAATCCGGTGCTATTTGAAGATTTCATACAATGTTACTATGGTGATCGCAGGCTACGGGTTAACAGTTCGTGAACGACAGCACGTCATTAACATGTGTGCATCGGCTGGAACGACACGACTACAGTCAATCAAGCGTGTTCGGCTAACCTTGTTGCAATTGGTCCGACAATTTCACCCGGGTAAGCACTGCGCAACTCAAGCACGAAGAAGATGAAAGGTGATTAGCATCTGTTTGTCTCACAATCCATGACCAATTGTTTTACGCATTACCGTTTAAGAAGCTGCTTGCACCCCGAAATACAATGAGCGTATAACTGTATTCACAGCTCGCGTTCTTCCACAACTGTTGCGTTGTGCCTAGGACTTAAATCAACCTAGGTTATTAAATACCAATAATCTCATGAGTTCGATTATTGCATTTACTGGGGAGTCGCGTCAACTGTTCCTACAAAGGTTGGTCATGACAACTTAAGTATCTGAAAAGCGAATTTCTGTACACATATACTAGGCTTTTGCAGCCGAATTCCGATCGCCTCTGTCGCCGCCAAGATGTTTTACTTCACTTCTCTACCACGAACGCGTGTGACACGGTGAATCGGCTTAACTATGACGTCCATTTTGATTCCATATCGACCAGGTGGGCAAAGTAGATCTGGAGAACTACCGATGCCATCCGATCGCCAAGTAAGATGATGCTGTAGTATCTTCTCTAACAGGTGTTTTGGTGTGCGGCCAATACAATCCATTCCATCATATCATATCATCATAATAACAGCCATGAGCCTGACCAAAAGGTACTGTGGCTCGGGCCGCCGTTCACCTCAACAGTGACGTAGAATATTCTAGAAGAAAAAGTTACTGAGGAGGCTGAGAATTAATGAGAGAAGGCTAACAGGAAGAA
>JTDE01002274.1:4017-22374 GCA_014338405.1 Paragonimus skrjabini miyazakii | reverse complement strand
ACGCGTCGGCGAACTGCCACATTGCTCACGCGATCAGTCCACTTAGTATGGGCCAATTCGCGGAGACAACGATGGTCAAACAATCCATTCCACGGTGGAATGAAAAGATTTGAACACAAAATGGGGTAGCACCACTGGATACTGGGTATTTGAGCTCGGGGTGAACAAGTGGTTTAGAGGTCAACGATAATCTTGGCCGTAAATCATGAAAGGTCTTCGTAAGGACAATGTCGAATCTTCTAGTTAACGATATGTTTACGATTTCCTGTTTGTATGGGAGCTTCATTGTGACCGTACCTGGCTCGTAAGTGTATTAACGATCTTGCGATGCAGTTAATAGGGTGACAATACAAATTCCACAAAGGATTGAATTGTGGCTTTATGAATTTTGTCCAAAATCGTAGTCACGTCGGTTTCCGTTGAATTAATATTGGAAATTTCGCGACTAAACGTGTTACACAAAACGAGGTCTACAACAAACACGATTAAAATGAAATTCCTTTTATAACAAAATAATCTATATCATATATACAGCATATACACTATGGGTAAAACAACGTGGTCATATCTGATTATGTTGGAATCGGGCGTACAATGAACGCCATGTGACGAATTGATTATGTGAACATTTTGAATGTTTACTCAGGGAAGCGATGACTCTAAGCCAGTGTTGTAAAATTACTGTGCGTTGTTGCTGTTGTGTGTGTGTGTATTTCCATCCGTGCGCAAAACAGGTGAAGCTTGTCATTGTCTAATGACGGTGGTTTGCGCTGTTAATTGCGGTAGTGAAATAAAGACATATACATCTGACAAAGAGGCTTCAGATAAGGCGACCTACAGGTTAACAGTGGTGTGACTTGACGCCGGAGAACTCGATACAGTAACCTTACCTCAACAAAATTCTAAATACCTTGGAGAAAATGTAACAAAAGTGGTTACATGCTGTATACTCCAAACGCGCACTTGGGTCTGTTTAAACCACAGTTAGCGACGCGTTTGCTTATTGGTTCCTGAGTAATTCCGTTCGTGTTAATGAGCCGGTGTTGTCTAAAATGATTACAGTTTACATGCTAACTGACTGTGGCGAACGCTCGGAAGCTGAGTAGTGCTGAAGCTACCAAAATGCCGGTATGCTATCACGCTTCGTTGTATGGGTCTTGTACTTAAACAGTGATGAAAACAATGCAAGCTATCCAGCCCAACAGCAGTGAGGACACCCAAGCATTTTTACTTCAAAATGAAACATTAACCAGTTGTTTGGTCAGCAAACGCTACATCTGCTTTAATATATTGGAATGTGGCTAGTGTAGAGCAAAAGTTCCTGGGCATTGGTAGACCAAAACGATTTTGAAGTACCACATGTTTTTCCATAATTTACTAAGTCTGGATAACGAGATCATCGTTTACAAATTGTGTTGTCAACTTGAAAATGGCTCAATAAAAACGGCGCATTTCTTGAGTCTTGATGTTAACATCTGTCAGTATTCTAATAGCCTAAATGAAGTGCACACAGAAATCTTTCCAACCAACAGGACATCCAAGCTGTTGTCCTATAAAGAAAATAGAATTTCAGTCTGAAATAGGAGTTATGGAACTCGATCGATGGAGAGCTTTTTGGTTGAATATGACACAAATGCACAACCCTAGATGATGTGAAGCAAGATTTGAGCTCGTCATGTTTTCCGTCGGCCGAAATGACACAACTCTGGAAGAGATAAAATACAACTAGCTTCACGGTAGACTGAACAGGACTTAAAATGCCTCCGGTTGACGAATTCATGTCGGTCTCTTAGATTCAGTGGTATAACTCCTGGACTTGTTATCAGAACTTAGCTTTGAGAGCTGTGGTCATGTAGTCTCAGGTAATTGAACGGACGCGATTTTAGTTGACGAAATAATCGTCATCGTGATTAGTAGAATTCAACAGGGTATGTAAGAGGACTGTCAGGGTGATATGTGTCATACACCACGGCACCGCGTAATGCAAAACTACCATACGTTTCTCTTACCCTCTTACGGTAACGAGCATGTTCATCACGAATTAATCAAAATCCAGTTAAGCATCGCAAAGATTTTACTTATACCGAAACAATAAGCCGACCGTTTTTTATGCTGACACTCATTGTATGCTGCTTTTATAAAAATAATTGACATAGTCCTGAGGAACCTTGGAAGTTCATAGTCTGCAGTGTTGACTGACTCATGCTATTCATGAGGTCATTTTCAATAAATGCGAGTGACCAACATACGTTGTGACAAAACTGCCTCGTTATTTCATGTGGGGTGAAGCTAAGGGGTTGAACATTAAAACAAGCTGACTTATCCGTATTCATTTCGCAGTTTCAACTACTTTGGAAACATCTGCACACAGATTATGGCAAAAAGACTTTCAGTAAGGTACAATCTTTATTGTCCAACTGGCACCTTTTCAAGTCATGTGCGCACTCGTGTTTAGGAACCGGAATTCCAAACCATAACGCAGACAGTTTGCACGCATACGTCATGTGCACTTCTACCTGGTTTTGTGTTTTTGATGTCGTATGTCGTGAGTTTATTGCCCCCTGTTTCTCGTCCGTTCGTCCGATTTCGTTAAATGATGACTCATCCGATCACCCATATCTCCTCACGCCGTCGAGATGTTCCACTATGAGTGTTGTAATAATCAATCAGGGTATCACATGGATATAACCAGAGCTAGTTATGTTTTCGGTTCATAGCCAGACGAGCTTCGTTAGGTTATTTGAATGTTCTTTGAAGTAATCAGCGTGTGTCAGGTGTTTGTGACAGTCTGTGAATCTGTAAGTTTTCTTTTTTGTCCTCGGTCTCAGTAATTGTTTATCAAGAGTCAGTGCAACGAAGACTCAATGAAAACTGCCAGATTATTCCCTAATAAAATACCTCTTTTGTTTCCCCTGGTTCCAGGCTGAAATAACCATTAATGTCCATGATTAGACTCCTCTCAACTGTGAGTTTTTTGTGCAGCTATCGCCATGTTCCATGTTAATGTTAGTCTGTCGACACTTGATCATATTTTCAGTCGAATTTGTATAATCTTACTACCATCTCACCTGTTATAGTCCTGTGCACAAACCTACGAGCAACCTGACTGTATATCTGCTGTTATTTATGTCCAGGCTACTTTTGGGTCATAGGACCATTGTTACCTACATATTTATATATGATTAACGTACCACATAACCACGGTGAGCAACTCCAACCGGACCACTTTACAACGATGAGGTTATTGTATATGTGCAACTGACAGAACGAAGCTGGCCGAGCAACACCATGGTATGAAGTGAAATGGATTACTCCAGTGGTAACGGCCTTTTTACGGAATGAAATCACATTTATCTGACAGTTAACTTTTGTCTATAACCAGATGACACAAGACGATCTCCGAACGACGCAACGCCATTCGTTGTAGCGAATTAAGAACACTCTATATATATGAGCATACAACATGTGCGGGATTATGGCGGCTGATAATCGTCATCAGTTTATCACATCCGGACTCTTACCGCAGCGTTCAACAACCTTACTTTTTGTAATAGGACGACAAGGTTGTATGTTTTCATCACTTTGAGGTCCCATGATATCTTGGTGTTTCGTATGCACGAAATGACTGATGAGGGCGGAGCAGAAGACGTTTCTATATGTAGTTGAATGATTGTATATGTTTCTGATATCAGGCCGATAATACGTCGTTGGATTTTACCTAAAAATATCTACAAAGTAGATTTACTAGCAGTTAAGTTACAATTCACTGGGATCCAATCATGCACGTTTTGGTGTGCCTACTAGCCCAATGGGATTCTCACTCGAACTGGAATCCGAGAAACAATTAGGTCGTCTCTATAGTAATGGGCAAGAACTCGTGATCCGTCACATTATCCTGGTACTAAACACGACGAATAACAACGTCCTACTGGTAATGTCTTCTCTCTAAGCCACGGTAGGCGTCTAGTTCCAGACTTAAAATGTGCTCAGTAAAGTAGCTTAGTGACTGGGTTGTTGAAGGTAGTCAACGGTGAAAGGTACAATACTCACCAGCCATCTTGTCTAAAACAGAGAGAGAAATCGACAGCAATTAAGAATAAAGAAAGTGATAATTATTTGCCTGATCTGTTATAGTATGAGTAACTTCTGCTCAATCGGTTTGATTTGCAGAGCGGAAGTAAGTCGTCTCGCGCGAAGCCTGTTGCTTAACCGTTTACAACTTCAGGCGATGGAATATACGGTTATCTTGGGGATTCCACGCGCAGCCTGTGAGAAAAAATCTGCTCTACAGGTCAAATGATTGCATGCTTTTATTGAATGGATTAAACTTGCATTCGAATACGTGAGGTAGACTAGTCCATCTAGGGGTAAGAAGGAATATGACATCGTCGCGTTCATAGATACACCTTGCAGATGCATACTACCTATAGCCTATTAACTGTCAAGAATAGTGTGCCAGCAGTCATGATTAACCTTTTGAGATATCGAAGTGCGCTTTGGTTTACAACATACTTTCTGATGCAAGCCTCCCACCTCCGGAAGATACCAGTGTTAAACGGTAAAGACGGTTTTACTGAATAGTCACAAGATCGTAGGCCAATACTTAGACATTAGTTAGCAGGTGGTACTCAGACCTAGTCTGATAAGAGCGTAATTATTTTAGTCATATCAGCTTTCTATCGGCTTGACTGACAAGGATACACTTGTCAGAACTGAAGTCCTCGTCAATCTAGTTAGTTATCCGGATATACATGACTAACAAGCCATCCAACAAAGCAAAAGATGTCAGGTTGGAACAACCCTGCTAACAGCCTTGTTGATCCACAACTGCGACGACGAAAGTGGGACTATTCAGCATCTCCACATGAAGCTGCTCGGACACAAACCTTAGTGTGAAGAGACCTGGGCAACTCCAACTGGCACTGTTGTGTTATATTCCTGTTGCAGTCAACACTAACTTATACAGGCAATAACATCGATAGACGGAAAGCTTGAGCTAGGAAATGTCAAGAATTAATTCTGACATTTACATACAGTAATCGTCATCCCTAAGTGTGTGGGTGAATGCACTGAAGGGTCACCAAAGACGTGATCAGTCAGAACGAAGGTTGAGTCCAAATAAGATCGTCGGACATACAGGTAACAAGGAGACGCATACAATACTACTGTCACATCTTGAAAGCTGACCAAAACCGTAACTAGCGGTCTGTGTTCTTTGATAACCTGATCGCCGTTTGTCAGTTGGTGTGCTCGGGGGCACACGGTGTAGATATGATATTTCGTGTGCGTCTGTTTACAACAGTGATGAATAGATCTGTCTGGCGTTGATCCCACGGTCAATTGTGAGCTCACTTGTTCCCGGATCACAAGTTTCAACAGTGCAGGATAAAACTTGTTTTTTCGATTTATCAAGCGGACGAACCTTCCAGATTGCATTGCTCAGGCTAGCTTACGGTAAGCTGACTGATGGATACGACGCCGTTCCAAATGACCGGAATGATTGGTTCCTGAGAATGAGTGCGCGGCATTCAACAGTGAGTACAATTTCCTCATTTGAAACAATTTTTACAGCCGGACATATCTGATAGCTCGCTTTCTGTTGGCCAATTTTACAAGAGTGATACAATTGGGAGGTGTGGAACAGCTTGACAGCAGCATGTAAGAGAATAGACAGAGAAAGACAATGAAAGTTTTGGTAGAAAACTATTATGAGGACGCTCATACAAAAAGTTATCATCCATTCGACACACTGGGTTTTACTGACGAGCGTTTTTACAAATCTAGGACTGATGAGTCCACTAGCATTGCCTTCAAATGCAGAAGTGGTGAAGATCTGCTTTTTCACCACTTGAAATTTCACATGCCCGACAAGTATGACTGAAAACAGTTGTTTGCAACCTTGAGTTTTCATGAAACATGTCTGTATCATGCATGATTCTTGGATAACACATATTTCCGTGTTTTTAAATAGTTAGGTTTCATCGCTTCGGGAATGAAATTTTTACTTGTGTATTTTCATCTTGTTTAATCCTCCTTTAATTCATATCCATTCCTTGCAGTCGAACACAGAATTATTTGTAAGTCTTGTGAGCAATGGAAGTTTTAACTAACCCATGAAGTTTCAAAGACACCAGGAGCTCGATGAAGCGTGAAGTTCGTAATCAAGTTCATTGTAGTATTGAGTCACTTTAAAAAGACGGTGACATTCATCATGTGCCTGGGATATGAGCCTTACTCTAGTACTAGGAAGTATATTACTATGACTTCTGGTTATTACTGAATCACCTCAGAGCTTTCCGTACTGAACGCAACCAAGATATTCAGCTGTACATTCCTTTCTTATCTGCAAATACCTTAGCTCTAGAAGTATGCAAAAGGCTAACCAGATTCGTGGATTTGTGGAATGCTCTCAAGTGAACACGCATCTCATTTTTACCGAGTTCCTGTGAACTATTCGCTATTCGGCCAGATCGGGAACTCGACTGTTTCACCAGCTAAAACCCGGGGTGACATATTTCGCGGTTAGTAATGGTAGGAGCATTCATTGCTTGCTCTAATATTGTTGCGTACAAGGCTTCTTTATGAAGCATTGCTAGAAATAACGGCGTATTTTGAGTAACCACTCATGTGTAGTGCTGCTCAAATCGCTCCGCCTATCTCAGTGCTGGTGTTGAATTACACATTCGTAGTTGTTTAATTGGCGTTCTACTTACGTGATCCAGTTCAAGGAGTTTATTTTTTTTGGCTTATTAGCTCTGGACTAGGTTTGCGCACTTTCTAACTTGTATTCGTTAGTTGAGTCTTACATGTTCAGTTGATGAACAAATTTGAATTGATACGCACACAGGGTTGAGCTCGCTATCATCCGTGAGATTTGTGATTTTCCATTAGTTGATACTGTTGTAGTCACACTCTCCTCTGATCGATCAGAAACCAGAAAGTATATAACGTCAGTCTGGGTGTTTTCCATGTTCAAGAAAAGCGGAGATGACTGCTAAAATTCAGTCATTAATTTTTAGCAAATACAGGTGTAGAGGTAATCACAATCCCTGAGTGAAATATAAGAACTGAACCGCAACGACGGACTAACTTTTGGAGTATTCCATCCTTTTTGTTCATATTTGATACCGGTAACAACAAGTGAAATTAGCTCAGCTACACAAAAAGTTTTGCCCATCTTACGCCACTAGACTTTCTTTGGCATGTTTATTTGCTTCCATTCCTTTTTTAGAGCTCCCGCATGCATATCCGCCGTTTTAGTTCGCAATCATTTTGTTTAGTTATTTCATATTGGAGACCACCGAAAGCCTGAGAGTTGAATATGATGCAAACTAGACAGACAGTAAAGACATGTCAAGTACATAGCTGTTGTTCTCGAATCGACGCAGGACATTCCCAACATTGACTGAAAGATATGACAACTCATAGAACCAAACTGATCTCAACATTCATCCCTCCCTAAAAACGTTGAATTCGAGAGCCAGTCGTTGTGTCCTTTCCAGTTCTGCATATATATACACGTAACTAGTCTACCGGGAACTCAGGTACATATTTTGCTCAAGTCAATGCACCCTTACAGTCGAACCAGTAATTTTTGGCTGACCGTGTTAACATAACTTCGACTGGTGGTAAACACATCCGAAAGTTGCGGCAGTCTCACTTATCCAGAAGAAACGCCTGCACCAAAAACGAACCGCATTCAACATAGGATGTTTGTTCTGGAAGATTTACCTTTGCTTCAACGATTACTATTGCAGTCGTTTCAAATCAGCATCCCCTGTAACACAAAGTACGGAGCCTCGGAACATGCCTAACGATATACTGGCATTACGCAATTAGTTAATACGTCTAGATGAATGGAGACGAAAAGTCACATCTGAGAAACTCCGTCGTTCCTAAAATTCAGCTGTACAGAATCACTAATCTGTGAGTAAGGGTTATATTGACAAATTAATAGATTGACTAAAACAAAAGTGGGCAGAAAATCAAATCATCAGGATTGCACAGTGGAATGTGATTATCAAAAATATTTTCACACCTGTTACACGATTACACCAATAATTACGTTCTCAGTTCTATAGTTTTATGTTTATTTTGGAGACAAAAGTTGTGGAGTTTCATCGAACTGTTGGTACTAACTGACCGACACCTTGAGGATCGCTAAGACTTCTGTTTCTAATGATGTCGATGTTCAGTGCAGCTGTACAGGAATACGTGGCTAGTTAATGTGATACAGGCAATAATTTTAAAATATTCCAGATAAATTTGATTGTGGGCGTTCGTGCGCCAGTCTTCCTCTTGAATAACATTCTGTAAATTGATGGCAAAATAACAGATACTTTACTCACCGTTTTGAGTACTAAGTGAGTACGATATTGAGGACGTTACGCGCTAATTAGTACACTCAGGAATCACCGGATGGTCCAGACCAATACAAATGCAGTGTTTTATATTTGTTCAGTGCAATTTTCAGCTATGGATGTATATCACCCATTATAAAACGACTGGGAAATCGTTGTCTAGAAGCGGTATCTATCTTAGTGCGTGAAATGTAGCCTGATATGTCAGCGAATAACATTGTATGTTCAAAAGTTGATATATCGAGAAAACTACAACAACGGACGACGACCCATTGTCCAATGCATTTACATTTGTGAATGTGGAGAAGAGGGAAAATAGCTTCAGCGGAATCCAAGTTGGGGAATTCAAGGCAGTGGATCAAGCGACAGTGATGTTCCCGTTTCCATCAAACCTGAATATTGAACACAAAACATACGACCCAGAACAAAATAATACAGTTATTTTGTATAACCTAATACAAATTGTCGAAAGCGGAACCATGAAATTGAACAATACCAGTTTAATCTAACTCGTTAAATAGTGAGAGATGTGGGAAGGAATAAGAAACAATGAAGAGCACGGAATTCGTGTATCACAGGGGAAATCTAGTGTTTTGACAAATTGTCTACACCGTAGCATGTGCCCAAGGCATGTTTCACTTAGTTCACTTGTGTTCACACTCAACTTCAAAACTGCTCATATAATATCAGAGTTTAACTAAGCACAAATACATTCGTAACAGAATGTTCATGGCACATAGACGCATGACACGAAACGGAGCGATGAGAAATAATAATTTGAAAATAGAAATATTTCTAAAGCATAGTCATACAGAGGTAAGGCAAGAATATCCCTAAAGGCAATTAGTGGATAGCTGTGGTCTTCAGATTCTTGCAGATAAACATTATACTTGACATATGTATCAAGTCAATTAAAATCATCAGCGAAAGACGCAGTTATGTTAAAATTAGACAAGCTAATCAAAAGTGAATAAACCGGAGCACTGAAAGAAGGCTAATGACAGACCAAACCTTAGTAATTAACCTCAGATTCACTGGACGTAATAATGTATCTAGTGTGAGGACTTCAGTGGATTGTTGTTGGACAGTTAATGGGTAAATACTTGAATGTTGTTTTATTTCGAAGTTATTTTCTTCACTCTATCACACCACATGGAGTGTTTTCAAAAATGGATGTCTCTGAACCATTTAATAGGTGACCTATATACTTTGGGTAAGGAATTAATGCAGGTATTGTGCTACTTAGTTCCGGCTGTTCTCACAAGCTTTAAATTGATGTTCACCCACTGATCATTATGTTGTACCCAACCGAGGGATTAGTTCCACAAACTGCTCGAACAACATGGGTTTGCAGCATCTTATGACTGAAAAGTTGTGACATTAATTCTGCCATAAATCGTGTTTATGTAAAAATAATTGTTTATCACTGTTTTATGGTCCGGTAAAGACATACAAGGTGAGAATCTTTCAGAATGTCACATCAGCATGGATACTTTGACTCACTGATAACATGTGATGAAAATTAATGCGCGTAAATACCTCACATATATGTTATAAAAGAATATGATGGCTAGATTAATGTGAGTAACATTTGTTGTATGCAGATTTGCTGGAAAATAAAGAGGTAACTTCTTCATTACATCTTTCTTTTCCAGCAAATCTGCATACAACAAATGCTACTCACATCAACCTAGCCATAATATGCTTGTATAACATATATATATATATATACATATATATATATATATATATACATATACTTATATATGAATATGTATATACAAGGGTGCAATGCTGTCGAAACCCGGACCACTCAGTCATAATGAAGGCTGGGTCTTCTGTGACCACACTGCCTGAAAGATGACTTAAGTAACATACTGGTATTATAAATGCATTCACATAAATACCAGAAGGTACTGTTGCTCCAAAGTGATGCACCTGCATGACGAAGGTTATTCTGGGCATAATGCAGCAGAAGAGAACTGAACACCGCCTGGATAAAATGAGATCACATACCAGTAGTTGACAATTTAGCTGAAAAAACTGGAAGTGCCGTGAAGTCCAACAAATCATTGCCTGTTAAAAGGTAGTCGTAGGTGTTACATATAATAACCAGCAATTTGAACGAACGTGAAGGAACTGAATGCAGTGTGGAGAGTTTGAACTCTGTACTTTAAACTTCACAATACACATTTCAAATTCTGGTAAATGGTTCAGTTAGCATGCGACGAATATAACTGTTATATATTATTCATCAGAAGTGCATTTCTCGTCCAATCTGCGAGTTAAACTCAGTCTTTGCACATGAACAGCGTTCGTTAACCATCACTTCTCTCACCTAACAGTAGGTTTTGCCAGTTCAGCATATTAATGTTTTCAGCCGCAATCATTTGTGAATCACTTTCACTCTGAATACTCAACTTGAGTGAAGAGAAGGCTGTTTATGTTTTTTCGATGTACACATCACAAGGTGTGTGGATGCTACACCATACAGTTCGGCCCATCGTGAATTCACTTTAGACTAAGATTTTCAGTCTTACACTTTGCTCCGATTGCATGTGGACGTGAGTTGGCCAAGGCCATATTTTTTATAAGCAGTCGCTTGCATTTTTAATAAGCTTCCAGTAAAGCAGGCGATGCAAAGAAAAAATTTCAGTAGGAAATGGCCACTTCAAGGGAATTCGCTAGGGGGATGAACCAAACTAAAACGGTCACGAGAAAGGTGTATGTCCGCTATTACGATTCAGCGTGAACTATGTAAATAACGCTATAAAGCACAAAGAGAAGTATGTTGCAGTTGGGGCGTATGGGGCCTTGGTGTTGCGCACAGAGCAGACAACTAAATGACTAGAGATACGTAATCGCATATGCAGGTTTTCTAACTATTCTGTCTCTCATTGTGTCCATCGGTTTATCTCCACTGGCAGTAACGTTTTTATTAACGAAACAGATCGACAGATCTCATCAGAAATAACACAGCACTGTCCAATTCAATGGACAACACAACAGTCACAAACGGTTGAACCTGTTGTTCGAAATCTGACATCGTAAATTGCTAGACACAATACGGCAACAGGACAGCTCGACAAATCGACAACTTGACAAGCAGCTGGCACCCGAAAATAATGTCCTCCAACAAAGATAGGATTAGCCGAACCAACCAGGTGTCGTTGTGTGCACAGAAGTGGCTGAAGCAACCCATCTTGCGTACAAAAATGTGTTTCCACATCCTGACTGTTTCATCTTGTCCGGTACGCACAGTCTGTATGTTTTACGTTTACGACGGACAAGAACAAATGGAATATTTATATATCGCAACATTTATTCTCAGTCAAACAAGGTCAGTTGGTTAAAAGGAGCTACGTTTCACAGATACGCTATCAAGTGGACATTACTCACAAGTGTAAAGTTTTTGTATTCCTATGTATACTTTGCCAACACTAGACTCAACAGTCGTGGCTTTTAGAGCCGGTCATTTACGTATATTCTTAGGGCTGCCAGAATTTGAACTTCGGCCACGTTTTAATAAGACAACTATGTCGATGTCTACGCCATTGTCGTCGCAGTAGTCATGTCCAGGGTTGAGGCGAAACTTTTCTTCAATTGATCCAAGTTCTCACTAGGATACTTGCTAGTTTTTATCCCCAGCATATGTCAAATGAGATCTGAACTTATCTTGAAATGAAACTTGAACCTAGTGCATACTTTCCACATGAGCTAACTGAACAATTTAACGAACCAAATGAAAACAGGAGATAACTGTTAACAGAACCTTTGTTGCATTTTCAATAGCGAACAGACTATTGGTATCAAACGTTAACATAAGTGCACATCAGCTTTGCAGCATAAAGTTGAATGTTAGGGTGGCGAAACGAGCGTCGCCTATTTATGTAATTTGGATGTCTCCGAAGTTCGTATCTTGACATATTGCACAAAACAGAAGGTTGTTTGAATTTTATAGACACGCTGCTACATTTTCATACATTTTAAATATACCATTTAAACATTGAGAGGCACTTGCGTATTCCCTAGAGAAGCAGAAAGATGAATTGATACATATTCTGACGGATTTTAAAAAATTGAACGCTGTCTGTACCGTTGAATATATTGGCAACGGGTTAAACACATTCATGGAAATGATTATCTGTAAAACTGGTAAACTTAAAAGTGTTCGGAAAACGAATTCTTTTGTAGAATATAGCGACAAAGTTGTGCTGACTGGTATGATATCGTAAGTTTTAATCAAACATACTCAACTAAATGTAACTGATGATCATCATGAACATTGTTAGCTACAAACCGTTCAAAATGGCTAACAAATATGAGTCGGGAAAAGTATCTTACATGGTTTAGGTGTATTCAGTTTCATAGGTCTGCAATCCCTACCGCAAATGGGTCTGCGGATCGCACGTTGTACGACAGCAATTCGCAGAAGGTCATGGACAGATGTCCATCAGTTGAAATGATACGACTACAGCCAATCAGGAGTGCTCTACTAACCTTGCTGCCATTAGTCCGAGAACTGTCATACAGCTGAACCCTCCACAGTGCAAGCACCAGGAGAACGCTTGTTGAATAGCACTTGTTTTTCACACATTCCACAACCGGTTGCTCTACGTTTTACCACCGAAGATACCTACGAAACCAAGAGATGGGGATTCCTTCACGGACTCTAGCCTCAATCTTCGTAACGCCCCCGAGGAAGATATCATCTTGGCCAATTTCGCCTCATTTAAAATTTGTATACCAAAGTTTTTGTTTTTAGTGTTATCAGAAATTATAATCCGCAAAATTACGCAGCTGAGTAACAGCCTGAAAGTCCCTTTAACTTCACGACCCAGGCTGATAGGGGCGGTTTTCTCAACCACACATAAACTCAACTTATTCTATACCCCTTCAACATTGAAGAAACTGGAGTAAACATCGACGTGGATCTGGGTTGGGTTGACCGCCTCAAATGATGCTCATTGGGACTTACAACCAACAAGTGGACGATGATTCAACTTGTGGATCCTTGGATGCTGTACTGATGACTCCATTCCACTGTTTGAACTCATTGTTGCTGGCTTACGAGTCCGGGATCGTGGTTTCAATTTAACTCAGGTGGATCTCAAAAACGTGCCCGGTATAAATTGCGTGATGTGAGAGGTGCAGGTGCCAGTGTGCTGATGTTGAACAGTCCCACTAGACTACCTGCTAGTAGGCAGATAGAGATACGTACGTGGATATGGTGGTGACTGAAAAAAAATACGAGAAGAAACACCGGACTGCACTCCGACAAAACGTTGCATGGCGTCCAGAGATTATTTTTGTGTGCAAACGAGGGTTTGTGATCGACGCAGTATTGGAGAATATATTTTCTGTGTTGAATTTCTGAATAAACAACCCATATGTCAACAGCATTCTCTTATTAAAACGCTAGTGAACGACCGCCTTTACCAAAACGCAGTTATCATCAGGTGCACACAAAAACGATCTACTTCTAACTGTTCATGCAGTGTGATCGAATAACTCAGTAGTCATGTAGGTGTTGCTACTCAGCAAGTAAAGAATGATCTGACTGTGGTGAAGGCTAACTCGTTCAGTTGTTTTGATATTACTTTCGGAGTTTTGAGGCTGTGCTTAAAAATGCACCAGGGAGGGTTGCTGCCTTGTGGACCAGTAGCTCAAAATTTGACGCAAGTCTCTTTGCCGTTATTGTTTACCCATATTTTTTTCTCTGTTGACACCCTGGGCAGCATACATTACGTACGACCACCGCTATTCCTTATCGATTAGCGCAGTTGATTTATTGTATATTTCATTACTGATGAGTAGCCGGGGATTTGGTTCATTTCAAGTTGAACACCACCCACAATTGATCGCAGCTGTCACATCCTCATAGACTTTCCAGTCGAAGATCATCATAGAGTTTCAGTCTTCTGCTAAGTATGACGCTATGTGGCTCCGACTGACACTACATGATCAAGGCACATTTCTAGGTAGAATTATTTATCTTGCTCCCCCATGCAGCACCTTCGACATTGATGCTGTTCTCGTGAACCTAGAACCCTTCTCAGGATTACAGCGTTCTGATTTACTTACTACGGGTGACTTAAATGGACCCAAATTTAACCGGGCGTCATTTTCTCAACAAAACTGTGAAAACGGATCACTGACTTACCCATCAATGTTGATACGATGGAGATCGTGGACACAGAACGTCAGCGCACTAATGCGGCATTGTGCTGGTCAGCTTTCCTCTCTGCTTGACCTATTTATTACTAACGAGAGCCTGATCATCAAGCCACCACTGTGATAAAGTGACCACTATTTGATCGGCTTTGATTTTATCTGTTACTGATTACAGTAAACATTAAAAAATCCACAGTTCGAGACCTCAACTAGGCTGATTGTAGTGGCCGGAGAAACAGTCCAGATGACTTCTTCTTGAACATGATTTACTGGATCAGAACTATCACGTGTTCCAAAGCGCAATTCAGAAGGTGGACGATTTATTCGTACCGCATAAACCATATACTTCTTATCACCCATCTCTTCCGCGCAGAATACGTTATTTCCTTTAGGGCCGTTCTCACTTATACTCGAAGCCTACGTTTGCAGGAAACCCGGAGGACTTGATTGTTTTCCTCACCATTCAAAATGGGTGCATGTGTGAAATCCACGATTGCACTGATCTGGTACAAGAAAAGATCTTCCTAGCAGCTCGCGCAAACAGAATTGCTTTATTTAAGAATATGCCTCGATTTATAAACAATGAACCTTCAGACCTTTATTTGCGACAGCTCGACGGGGATATTTTTTCTAACCCCTTAGTTATTTAGGGGGTGTTATTCGGCAGTCAGTAACGTTGCGTCACCGAACTGGCACCGTATTTTTACCACTGCAGAGCTTTATGCGACTATTCCTTACCGTCTAGTTGCTTGTACTAGATGCTGCCGACCTTTTAGACAAAGTCAGTTCATCTGACGTGATGAGTATGACAAGATTCACGCAAACATTCTTAAAGAAGAGGTTGCTAGTCTGGCAGAACCCCTTTAAAAGTTCAGGACTGGCATTCTCCTCAGTGCATGGAAGGAAGCCACGGCCAAGTAAATCTTCAAGGCGGGTGACTGGCACTCCCCAGATAGTTTTCAGTCCATTAGCCTTACTGGAATTTCATGTAAGATAATGCCGTGCTCATTAAAACGCGCCATCATCGGAAATTCTTATAGAAAAATCCTTATTCTTGCACCCAGAATGGCTTCCATCCTAACCGTTCAGACGCAACACATATGTTTATCTTCATGGAAAGTCTGACGGAACAAAGGACAGTGGCCTCATATCCTATGCTATCTTCGACGGTTTCGCCAAGCCTTCTGACCGTGTTTGACATGGTTTCTAATTACAGAAAGAGAGATTCTTTGTCGGTTTGCCTCTTTTCCAGATAATGGAACTTTCCGAGTTAAAACCCGGTCGGAGCTTTCGTCTCCATCCTAGACTTCTGCGGGGGTTTCTCAAATATTAATGCTAGGTTCTGTTTTGTCTCCTATTTACACCAACAATCTTCTTTTTTCTCCAGGGCGGTGGTCTAAAGATATTGAACGCTAATGACCTCAGTGCACTACGAATGGATTTTGAAGTGAGTGGTCGTTGGTCGGACGACGGGAGCCTTCCATTAACTGACAATAATTATGCACACATGACGCTGGGTGGGAATTCCGAAAATGACTTCGTGATTCACGGTGCACTCAGCACAGCAGACGTCACGAAAATTAATCTGTAATAAGATAAAGGTTTTTGGATGTTGTCTAACTTATCCTTCGCGTAACATCACGAGATGACGGCAAAAAAGGATATGCCACGGTTGGGATGATAAGGTACACTGTCCCCGGCAGATGCAAAGAGCTTTTGGAACTCTTAATCGTTTATATAATACCGCTACTTGAGTATGCTGGTCAGGTCGTGTTTATCGGTTTGAAGGACAACATACTAGTTGTTGGGCGCGTCCAGCGTGTAGTAACCCAATAAATGGCAGGCCTAAGAGATGTCACGAACGAGACTCGAGACTTGAAATTATGGATCTCTATCCACTTGAATTTTGACGACTCTTGGTGGTTAACTTCCAGAACACTTTTTTTAGAGTCAATCTAGTGGAACGATTCTCCATCCTAAAAGATGAAGACAGCGGACGAGGATATGCCAGAAAGCTATACATGCTCCTTTCCCCGATCTTCCACAGGCAGCAGTTGTTTTTTTGTAGGGTTGATGACAACTGGAACAACCTTCCTTCTGGTTTCGTTAACTGTACTTATTGAAATCGTTTTTAAAATGCTAGATTCCCATTCAATTTAAACAGACAAGTAACCTTATGTTGTTCTCGGTAGTTACTGTAATCCTGAAAAGAGGTGCTACAATGTTTTCAGTCACTGTTTTCCAGGTCAATGAAGGTCCGTTATATATCGAATAAGGCAAACCGGCTGAATCCAAGTACCTTGGGTTTTCTGAATCGAACCCGAGTTATAACTGCTGAATTGCCAGTGAGTGCCGTCTACGTGAACCAAAATTTGAATCCGTCTAATCTGCAAGTTCCCTCTAGACATATACGGAAAGTATATCTGATCATAGAGCACTTCAGTATGCCTGAGGTATGCCGCCGGTCTTCTTCATGTTGAACGGCAAAAGAAAGACTTGCCAGTAATCATTCAAATCTTACTCTACACGTTTTGCTGAAACAGTTTGTTGGTCAACAAGTGAAGTTCATGGCGTACCAGACGCCTTCAAAGTTAGACCTCGTGTTCAGGAAATCCAAGGACTTTGTATGTGACTTGTTATGCTCACAGCTACTAGGTTCGGGCGTTTATTGTCGCTTTGTTTGGCTGGCGTATAAGCAGGAATGGTTGAGCTGATCAACCCGATTAATCTATCACCTTGGTAGCAGATTTCAGTGCTGTGAAAGCAGTCACAGTTCGGCAACCGCTGTTGATCATGACAAAGTACAATAGGTGGAATATTCTGTAGAAGCTTCACAGCTGAAGTGTGTTCATTTATGCGCCAGTAATACTCCTCTCAACCGGTTCTTTTCATTCAGTTGCCTCCATATGCTGACCAAAAGGGTATTAGGGCGACATCAAGATGAGCAAGGTCCTCGAGGGTAATCTGTCAGTGCTGTCATGATTGTCCCTTTCAAAATATACAGTGCAGCTCCAGGTGTCTGCAAGCTGCCTCTCAGAAGTGTCCGATAAAGTATAAAAGGAGGACGGCTGACATTATTTTCGTAAACCTTCTTAAGGGATATAGAAACATCCGAGGCTAAAACATCCAAAGTATAGAAGACATCATACGCCAAATAATCTTTCGGATGAACAAAACCAAATCCACTGTATGACTGTTGTGCACTTCGAAATGTCGATAACAATGGCGTCCTCTTCATGATATGGCAGAAACGGCCGTTTGCCCCTATTCTACAAGGGGTACGGACCAGACCTACCCATTTTTAGCCTGTCAATCTTAATAGTTCCGTGATGGAAACTCTGGGGAGGCTAGTTTGATTTGGATTATTCGGCACAGCTCAGCATCAATCCGGCTATGAGCCCTTCTGCTTTACTAGGTTTCTTACTACAAGTAAGAAACGGACGGAGACAGTGGATCAGCGCAACGTCCCCGATTTAGTTTTCGTTGATTTTCATAAGGCCTTTCACAGGGTTACCTAACGGAGACCATGCATGAAACTACAATCCTCTGGACTGAGTGGAGAGGTCAAACTTGGAGTGAACTTTTCTGCGAGGTAGATGGCAATATGTTTCTGTGATCTGACCACAGAAGCCGCCTGACCTGAGAATTCATTTGTTGCTCAAACTCCCGTACATGTCATGCCAAAAATTGGATCTCGAACGCGTACACTTATTTGCACGGCAGACATGCATTTATATGCATTGATTGACAGTGCGTTGTCATTCTCCTCGGTGGGACTTCTGCCATAACGCGTACACACTATTTCGAAAGTCTTTTTTTGTCC
>JTDE01002273.1:88710-105487 GCA_014338405.1 Paragonimus skrjabini miyazakii | reverse complement strand
TGAGTGCAGTTCGGCATAACTCGTAAGGTAGGGCAGACGGATGGAGCAGTTTTAGGTGTGTAAGCATGGAGCATAGTTTGGCATATTTTAAGACAACTAAACGTAGCAGCTATTAAGGTGAATAAGTACGGCATAATTAGGCTTTGATCATAGCTTAAGTGAGCGTGACGGAGTATTTAGTAGTGCGAACGCGTGCTACATACTTAGACATTGATCGTAGCTTATGCCAACTGGAAGGACTAACGAATAATGTGAGCGCCTACTGCATACTTGAGCGTTGCTCATGGCTTAAGTCAACTGCACGTAGCAGCTTCTAGTGTGAATGCATACTACATACTTAGGCGTTGATCATAGTTTAAGTCAACCGGACGGAGCAGCTACCAATCTCAGCGCAAGACACATGAATCGGAATAACCAACGGGTGCACTAATGTCGAAGTATATTATATAATTTGAATAGAGTGGTCAGAAGACACAGATCACGATATGACTTCATTTCGCACACCCTTGTCAGTCGTAAGCGTGTGACTATCATGAAAACAAAACCAGACAGGACTTAAATGAAACGGTCAACAGCACAAATTAGGCTGGATCGTGATTGGCACTCACGTTCAAACCCATGGTAAACGAAGATTGAAAGTCAGTTGTTTTGTGCACACACGACCGGCTGTTGACGGCTTTAATATACTTGAGAAATTGTGAGTTGTGAGCGTCCATCAACATCTTAAACGAAGATGCGGTGTTGACACTGTGATCTGTAGTCGATAAGTGCCTTGCGATGGATGAAGCGGCGGTTCGTCCTCGCTGAGTGTCACTCCTCGGCGGGTTAGACATTGCAACTTTCAACCAGTTTGGGATGTGCTCCTTGGCCCTGGTTTCAAGCATCCTTTCTGTTCTACCAATGTATGTGTTTCCGCAACTGCAGTGAAACTGATAGATGCAATGACTGGTAGAAAACATAGGGGTTTGCTTGCTGACCGGGGGTAGAGGTAACTTAGTGGCTTGTGAGAGCAGGACAAGCTTTGTTGCATTATACACCCGTTTTACCGCGGCGCTGATCATCTTACCAAAGGTGTTCAACAGACTTTCTCCTTTGAAGAGGAGTTTGATGTGAGCATCTTTTTGGGTGACGTCCAAAGTTGTATTTTTCGCAGGAGTAAATTTGCTCCACTTCTGAATGAAACGTTAGGGGAAATTGTTATCACGAATCGTTTCATATAACACTGTTTGCTCGGCTCGTAGTCTATCTTGGGAGCATATTCTTGATACTCTGTAGAACAGTGAGCAGACCAAACATCTTTTTTATGCAACAGGAGCAAAACCCATTAAATTCATGTATTGTCCCGTCCATGTTGACCTATGGTACACAGAACGTTCGATAGAACCATCCGAACGGCGCCTAACCAGGATATCCAAGAAGGGCAAACTGTTCTCTCCCTCCTACCCAACTGTGACTGACAGATTTCGGTGGACAGAGTTACACGCTTGAATCGTTTCTTCCAGTTGACTTAACCTATAGTAAACGTTTAAGCATGTCACATGTATTCCTGCTAGTAGCTGCCCCGCCCATTTCACCTAAGCTATGATCAACGGATAATTATGTCGCATATGTTGACTTTAATAGCGTTCACACTGGTAGGTGCTCCATCCAGTTCACTTAGGCTATGATCAACGCTTAATTATGTGGTATGCGTTCACATTAGCAACTACTTTGTCCAGCTGACGTAAACTATTATCAATTTCCAAGTATATGGTATGCGTTCACCGTAGAAGCTGCTCCATTCAGTTCACTTGAGCCATGATCAACGACAAATCATGTCGTTTGCGTTCAAAAAAGTAACTCCCCCGTCCAGTTCACTTAAGCTATGATCAACGCTAAATTATGTAGTATGCGTTCAAACAAGTAACTCCCCTGTCCAGCTCACTTAACCTATGATCAACGTTGATAAGCAGAAATCGGCAGACTTCAGAATATACGTGTATTTAGACCGTTGGGCATAAGTTGTAACTATCTCCTTCAGTTCTGGTTAAAAATGAGATAACATACTGACAGCCGTCAGTGAAGTCCGTAGACGGCGAAACCATAGACCAACTGTCTTTGGAATCACAATCGTCTATGATACGAAGATAGGAGGGTTGTAGCTGAAGTGGTAGAAGTGGGAATCAATGTTTCCGTGGGATAAATAATGAATATCAAATTCGGTCGTTATCCGTCAGATAAATGAGCACTAACTCGCGTACGCGTGGCAAGCTAAATTCAAGAATAGTCAATAAGCAATAAACAAAAAATGCGCGCGCTGTTACTGATAGAGTGGGACGTGTTATCCATGTTTGCGCCATACCGTAGGTAGAAACAACCATGTGAAGTCGTAGACCCTTTTCCACTTTAAATACTAAGAAGGAATCGAGCTGAACATATAAGTCAGGTGAATAATTAAGCAGCGACCGTGGCGTCATAGTTTTAATTATGAATTACTGCGATATTTCGTGTACAATGCAATGTAAACGCAACGTGGTCGAGGATTACAAATTTAATCGTATCCACAAAACCACGCGGAATTGAGCGTTTCTGCCAACCAGTTTATGCATTCTACCACGGAAATTCCGACGGCAGCATTTTCAGGACGAACAATCGATGAGGAAAGCCAACATAATGCTTTTGTCGAAAAAAATTTCGACACATTTTTTCTGGCAAAAGTGCTAATATGGAAATGTTTTACGTATAGCTGATTTTTCTCATTGCAACGCCTTTATTATACTCCATAAGATATATATTTGTCCCGCAATATGCGTTTTTATATTTCATGGAACATTTGAGAAATCTCTTTTCGCGCATAAATGGCCGTTTTCAACTCGCTTCGGCCTTGAAGCACCATCCCGGCGAATGGCTGGGAGTGTTCTCTAATATCATTCTTTCAGCAGTTCACCTTGTTTCCATACCAGCGTACATTCTGATTCCATGGAAAATTTAACAATAGTGGTACCAACGAGTGATGAAGCAAGGTGAATTGTCCTATGTTGGATTAGGTTATAGGCGTCTCTCACGTTTGCAGTATAATAAAAAACTTAGTACTCATGTTTCAACAACAGTTCGATTGTCAAAATTATAATCACGCTTTCCTGCTTAATCACGCCGAAATTTGTATAAAAGCATGAGTTTCCACGTCCATGATGTCGATTTTCATTATATTTTACCTTCATATACCCGAAATAATGTAGAATGCGACTCTGCGTTATTTTTCCATTGATCCCAATGCCATTAAACAACCGCACATTTCTTGTTCACGTCATCGGAAGATTGAAACGAAGAAATCTCTGGGGAACAGACTTTTAAGATTTTAGATTCTGCAAAATATCACAAATTTTCAACAACTTTAATAGTTACGAATTATTTCTTAACTAAAAGATAACGGAGATATTCATGTTCTACCGATTACACGCAGCCTGAAAGAGCGACCACTACGTTCTGAACTTTTGAGTCCCTGCAAAGGAAAGCCCACGCTTCAGAAGTTTATTGGTATTTCCCGTCCAGTTGATAAGTGGCTGTTTTTAGTAGAAGTGAGAGGTATGTCTTGGGTTCCTGAAGAGGCAAACTCTTCGCTTACGAATAACAGAAAACCACAGAAGAAGGGATCATCAAATTTAAGAAACGTTTTGCTTCCTTGTTATTAAAAGGAGTTTAGAAACATCCCCCCACGGTGAAGACCGGTGACGAATAGGACGCTCGTCAAGCGAAATAAGTGTTGAGGTAACTGTCAGAAAACAGGAAACTGTGATGAGTGGTTACATCGCAAAGCCTGGAGAAATAATGGGTGCAGACCATCGCGCCTTAAAAATGCACTTATAGCTTTCGCAGGTATTGGGCTCGAAATCGTTTCAAAGGTAAAACGGTCATTCTTGCACAAATCCTGATTTCTAAATATTCTTCAAGATATTAGAACCAACATTTCAGACGAAGTACCTAATGTTTATTAATCCTAATTGAGCATTGTTAATAAAAATATCGGAATACATCAAATAAGTGCCAAAGTATTGGTTTGGTGATGAAACATCTTCCATCATTTCCGTAAACTTAACACATTATTGGCGCTGGTCGAGTTTTCCCGTCTTATAAATAGTTTTTTCGCCATTTTTCAGGTGGAATACATAATCCCCTAGCCTGAGAATGCCTAATTTTGCGGCGTATTCAAGTTATCATTAGAATGGAAGTAAACGACTATAAGATATCGGCATTGTATTTCAACAGGAGCACTAACGTTCTTGACATGTATGACAACGCCTCCAGCTTCTGGTCTCCGCCAGGGTTCGGCAGGGCTCCAGGTAGATATTTGTCATCGAAACGTTGCTCCGAGAAATGGCTGCAATTGACACTATCGCTTGGCTGTTTCTACCTTTGATGCATATGGGACAGCGTACGAAGGTTACTATATCCTACTACATCACTGAGAAACCTCAGGAATTAATTTCATTCACTCTAATATATTGGTTTCAACTAGGTTGAGGTCGTGCAGCATTCGCACAAAACAATATATGGAAGTACATTACGCCAAGCCGACCGCCGATCGCTGGTTGGTATATTTTTCAGCTAGACACCACCTGATATTTAGAACACCAGTTATCCATCGTGGTGCAGAAAATTATCCTTACTAACTCGACATTTTGCACAATTGGAAGTGATAATTAGCAAACGCTCCGAATGCTTCAGATAAAGGCTTCTCATTACTTCCCGCATGTTTTTGTTCTTAACGTTGTTCACGACAAAGTCTATCGGATGGGGCAGCCAATAGTGTAAAGGCATACTGCATGCTAAGACATTGTCCATAGCTTACACCAACAAGACGGAGCGGCTACTAGCTTGAGTACATACTGTTTTCTGTGTTGGGCCATTTGGCTATCTACAACACAATTAATACAAGAACGGTGACTAAAGTGAGTCATAAAATTGGCCACTGCGTGACGTGTGCGACAGTGAAAGTTAACAACTCTCTTGAAACTTATTTCCAAAGTTGTCACGATGAGCGATGTGCTGTTGTAGAAGGCTAAGTGCTGCTAGATCATGAATGCTTCATTAAGCGTGCGGTGTACGCATTGTAATAAGCAACCTTTGCGAAAGTTTTTGGAGGGTCAGCCAGTAGGATGGCTGGTAAATGTTACGGATGGTGTGTTGGTCGTTAACTGTTGATATACCGAAATGATGGTTCATTTCAACGAGCAGCGTATATGGAACAGTTTCGAAGTGGTCAATAGGTCCCTTCGAAAGTTTTGTTGCGCTAAATCAAAAACAAAACCTCAGAAGATGTCCAAAAGATAGGGTGTTAAAGACCTGCGTTTCTAACATTTTGCAAGCTGAGTTAGATTTTCTACAAGAAGTGTTCATTTAGAATGAGCACCCAGTGCGTTCAATTCAGAAGCAGCATTTGACAACCCCCACAAATGTTGTGAAAATAAGTGATGCCCAACTACGGTGGCTTGCAGGCCTAACCGGAAAATTACCCACTTGTGAGCCTGATTAGTACTGTTGGAAAGTTTCCAGAAAGTTTCATCACGTCAAGGGCTCTTATCATCTGGCTGAAGGCCGTCTTCTCAGCTCTGGGCAGCATGGAAAAGACACCTTCGCCGTCCAGTTTTATTTAGTGGTTGAGGTTTCAAGGAGATAAACAGAGTTGAAAGGACGGACGTCCCTCCTGCCTTTCAGCAAAGGCTTCGATTCAATAAATTACTGTTTCCTTATTAAAAATTAACGTGGTTTCAGATACGCAACCGAATGATTGGCTGGACACAAGCTTTCTCGTGCAGTGCAGTTTTAGAGTAGAAACTGGAAACGGAATCTTGAAGGTAAGTACAGCCCCTAGTGGGGTCTCGCAATAGTCCGCCTCAGATCCTTTCTCTTTTTCACTTTAACCGAACAATCTTGTGAATGTGCTCAACAGTCCGTGGTTTGACTTTTCAGAAGACGGTCATATAACACAGCCAACTAACGGATTCGACTCGGCACATGATCTCGCAGTCATAATGGAGTGGTGTTTTCCACTGAATGTTCCTAAGTGTTAAATAGTAAAGAGTGGTGTGGATCCTCTTCAACGCTGTGTGTAGAAAAGACCTAAGATGTGGTGTTGCTGATAAAAAAATAATGTAGAATGCGACTCTGTGTTATCTTTCCATTAAACCCTATGCCATTAAACAACCGCACATTTCTTGTTCACGTCTTCGGAAGATTGAAACGAAGAAATCTCTAGGGAACAGATTTTTAAGATTTTAGATTCTGCAACATATCGCAAATTTTCAACAATTTTACTAGTTACGAATTATTTTTTAACTAAAAGATAACGGAGATATTCATGTTCTACCGATTGCACGCAGCTGCGAATGGTGTACCTTTTTCAAATCTAAGTAGCGTATTTCCGCTTAATCTCAATTATCTAGCGCTATAACAGTTTCATTCCGTAAAGCCGACAAGTCGGAAGGGCGAGATAGCTTATTTACAAAGCCGTGTTAATAGGCCTGTGCCGTCATGTTCACTAGTGCGATAATTTTAATGTCAAAATTAGGTGAGTCACCACAATCAGATGCACACACCTCCTAAAAACGGGGGCAGCTTTCCGGCTGCCTTTTTAATGGCGACACACCCACCGCATGTTGGACACAGATACACCGAACAGATTCTCGGAAAGAAGGTTTGGATAATACGCATTCCGGTCTCTGCTTGGTTTGCTTACCTAAATGCTCCCAGTGTACTAGCTTACACCCCGGCTGAATCTGCTCAGATGTGCATTGCACTTTTTTTTACCTTAGACAATGCCAACGTCCCTCTTACGGCCAGAATCCTTGCAGATCTTAAATTTGGTGTTTGAGGCCACCCGGTATTTGCGGTACGGTCAATTCTCCAGGTTGAGATAAATCTACCGATCAAATCTGGATGTTTCGCCTTATCCAGGTAAGTTCTTTGGCACCCTCTAACCTAGGTCTTGTTTTGAGTTTTAGTTCTGCTCCATTGGTATCCGCCCCGAAGTTATTGCCTATAAGGGCCCAAATCCACCCGTTGAAGGGACCTGGAATGGTTATGGTAAATGGTCTTTTAGTAACGTGGAGAGAAGTTCGAAAAATTAAGGCGTCCAAAATTAAGGCTACTGACTGCATTTGAGTTGCCGCTTACCACAGTATCCACCAAAGTAGCTGTTCCGATAGGATTTATTCGAATGAATTCATCTGTATGCCAAACTGAAGTTCTGTTGTATAGGAAACTGAGGGCACTCTGCAGATGAGCTCTACGGTAGGTGCCTCTCTATTTACGAACGTAGACTAAGTATGAAGGGGACATAACAGTCATCATTGTACGTGCCGTATTCCTATTAAGTGAACAATCATGGAGCGATCGAAGCGTGGCTGACCGTCTTAATACTCTGCTAGGGTAGCCACATTATTTGAGGATAACACATTCACTGAACGATCGTTCACAAGTTTGGCCGTCCGATAAGCGTAGAATTACGCTATGATAGATACAGTTCATCACAACTTGAAATTCTGACCACAGAGGTACACATTTCTGTGGTTTCAATACAGATTTTGGCCTAATTCCCAAAATTATATGGGTACATTGAGGGTAACTATGAAGCTTTTTAGTCCTCCTACATTAAAACAAAAAGCAACTAGCTTTCGCAGTCTCTGCTTAGAAAAGTGGTCCCCATTTCCTCCAACACTCCATAAAGTATGCATGACCCATCTCAAATAAATTGTTGCCGTGTGCAATGTTCTAATGCCACGTGTATGCACAGCGTACAAGGCGCGACCTCAAGCATGCTTCATAAAGCTACGATAACACCTACGCTTTTCCAGAAGCAGCTGCCTCAGCAACACATACTGGGTTCTATTTCCTATTATTACGCCGCCTCCATACACCATTCGGAGGCAGTAAAATCATTTGTTTAAACTACTCCTGGGGCTTCGGCTGTCCTCACACTCTTCAGCTCCTGGTTTTCAATAAGCTATCAATTGCGTAAGTTTACATTCAGAAGTGCTTGCCACTGGCTTGAATAATCAAAGGCAGTACACATGTCCTCCTGAATGCGCGTGCCGTCACAACTTCCCACACCTTTCGTACCACTATCAACGTCGTGGCAAGCACACCTCTGATTCTCAGATAGGTTACTGGTGAGTACTAAGGACAGTAGTGGTCTCAGGTCTAACCTAAAAAGCATTCCAATAAATATCTCACTATGCGTAGACTTTAAAAGTAACATCTATTCCTGAAGGGTCTCGCCACGTAAACATGCTGGTAACAATAGAATATCACGCTCATTCCATCACTCTGCCTATCTACCTTGTAGACCAGGTTACCAAGGGGGCCGGGCGCGTTTAACTGATATATCCTCAAGCAACAGATTCTCAGTAACAACACTTTCCTATGGCAGCTTCCACGAAAATTCGCCCCATTTATTCTCCCACACTACTAACACTGGTATATAGAATAAACAGAGCCTTTTGACGATCACTCCTTTGGCTCCGTTTTGCTGAATAAATGTGCAGTTCACAGCTCAGATATTATACTTCAAACTCGAAGATGACCACGATTGAAAAATTCGGACGAAAACGGAGAATTCTGTTGGCCGTACGATGCTCACCTGACAAAGAAAATCTGCCTGGATCACGCCGACACATCTTAGCTTGCCCACTTGGTGATGAAGGGCATAACGGTGACCAGTTTAACCGTTGTATTTCATTCCGACCGCTGTCCACACGCCGGCGCTGGTATATGCAGAACCAGTCCATAGATAATATGTAGATGATGAAAGCAACCGCCGCCGCAGATCGGTTTCTTAACATCCTAATGAAAACTGTTCGCTCCGTACCTGATCAGTTTACTGGATGAAAACTGGGCGAGCAGAGAATATCGTGGGAGTAATGTAAGATGACAATCCGTTGCAAACTGATTTTTGAGTCCCAAATTACCCATCTACAAAGATGCTTTAAAAACAGGGCAAACTGTGGGTACAACAGATTACGGGCCATAAGCTTATCAGCATCGTTGTTATTTTGTCATCTGGATATACAAGTCCACCCGTAGGAGTTGAGAGAGGATAGTAAGAGACTCCAGTCGGACTACGAGGCTCACGTTGGTCAAATTAAACTTCAGTTGTTTTTTTTATCATTCGATTTAGACGCCACCCGGAATGTGCGCTAGGTATAAGAAACGGATCTTAATCGACCTTAACAAAGTCGACGGCGGACCAACTTGCTACTAGTTAAACACAAAACTGCTCACCTAGCTGACTTGACCCTTGTCCCCCCGTAATTATCCTACGGAAATATACATATCCACGAGTGCCGAATGGTCGCCGTTCAAGGCAAAGGGCGAGTCTTCCCCAGCACACGGACCCGTCAAGAGTTATTAATAGCTATAATGAACCTATTAATGTGCTGATAGATTACTTACGACGGTATCTTCGCTAAACAATATCCTAGACGTCTTTCTTGCAAATGGTGTATGCATGTGCATTTGCTGGCAGTAGTCGTCGGTTTGCCCATATTGGGGATTGCAATACTGTAGCGCAAGGATTAGCCCCATGTTTTACGCGACGTTGCCCAACAAATCGTCAGCTCCTTAACAGGCTTTTGGCTAATCCGCCTGAATTAGACTCTGTTTACCTCAACTGCAAACCAGACAGTGTAACTACCAACTACAAACAAAATCGCCCCAATATTTGTAACAATTACTGATCGAGCGATGCTTTTTTCGGCGAAAATCATAAGTATAGATTGAACATCACCCACAATTGATCACAGCTGTCGCATTCCCATAGACTATCCAATCGGTCCCTTTCGAAAAGAAGCACTAGACTCGAGTTTCGCTCTCATTAGAGCTCGTCAGTAGTGCATATCCTCGTCACTGCCGGGACTAGAACCACAACCACGCTGTTCATGAGCCAACCGTGTTTACCACTACGCCATCGACTTCACATTAGGTACGACCGAATTATCATATGTGAACACCCAACCACTTTCGTTTGTGAGTAATGATCAGGTTGCCCGATCGTCTCGAGAGGAGACACAGTTACTGTCTGTTAACTCCAATTGATGATCTCATGAAAAGGACTTCTCTAATGAGAGCAAAACATGAGCATAGTGCTTCTTTTCCTAAGGGGCCGACTGGATAGTCTATGACAATGCGACAGCTGCGATCAATTGTGGGTGAGGTTGAATCTACATGAAAATCAGATTTTCCCTACTACTCATCAGTAACCAAATACCGCTCAACAAGTTAATGATTTCTGTGATTTCAACTTGGAGAGAAGTCCTAGTCGAGGGGTCATCGATTGGAGTTAACAGACAGTAACTGTGTCTCCTCTCGAGACGATCGGGCAACCTGACCATTACTCACAAGCGAAAGTGGATGAGCGTTCTCATATGACAATTCGGTCGTGCCTAACGTGAGGTCAATGGCGCAGTGGTAAACACGGTTGCCTCATGAGCTGAATGTCCGTGGTTCAAGTCCCGGCAGTGGCAATGATATGCACTACTGATGAGCTCTAATGAGAGCGAAACTCGAGTCTAGTGCTTCTTTTCGAAAGGGGCCGATTGGATAGTCTATGGGAATGCGACAGCTGTGATCAGTTGTGAGTGACGTTCAATCTATATGAAAATCAAAATCTCTTACAATTCATTAAAGCTGTCCAACATGAAGTTGAGGAGTTGAGTGCGTAGACAAGTGATTTGTGGTCGGTCAGAATAGTGAAAATTCGACCTTCTAACAAGTGCCGAAAGTGCCAAATCAACAGGTATATCGCAAATAGTTCTCTGCCAGACGTACTATGATTAGCTCGTGCAGGGGACAGCTTTTGAGATAGAAATGAGAGGGGTTGTAAGTCCTCGTTGACAAACTGTTGGAGGACTCCTTCCACTGCGTTTGCTGAAGCATCAGTTGAGAGAAACAATAGCACGTTAGGGTCGGTATTAAAATGAAACAAGGTAATGGTTTCGCTTAGTGCTTTTTGCCAGTGTTAAACGCATGCAGTGCCTGGGCATTGATAACAACGCCTTTGTTTAATCCACGTAGGTGGTCAGTCAACGGTTAGACAATATGTGAACAGTGTAGCATGAAACGACGATAGTAGTTGATCATATCGATGAAACATTGAGGTTTTTAATTGAATCGGGAAGGGGAAATCTTGTAACGCTTTGACTTTCGTGCCCAGCTGTCGGATGCCCTTGGACTCGATTATATTTCCAGTGAATCAACACCGAGGACACACTTTGAGGGATTAATAGTGATTCCAACCTGGACGAAACGTTCGAATAATAAGCGGAAGTGTTGTTCATGTTCACAATGATCTCGACTAGCAATCAACACATCATCAAGATGAACATAAACAAAATCAAAACCTCGGGTAACTTGGTCCGTAAAACGTTGGAAAGTTCGGGCAGCGTTACGTAGATCAAATGGCATTCTGAGAAACTCAAAAAGACCAAACGGGGCTGTGATTGCCGTTTTTGGAATATCTTCAGGGGCCACGGTTATATGATGATAAGCGCGCACTAAGTCAGTTTTGGAAAAGACGGTTTTGGTATCGAGAGTAAGAGAAAAGTCATGAATATGGGGAATTGGGTAACGATCGGGGTTGTGACGTTGTTCAGTGTGGGGAAATCGCCGCACGGACGCCAGTCGCCCGACGTTTTAAGAACCATGTGCAACGGGGATGATCAACAACTGTTTGGCGGACGGATAATACCTTGCTGCAACATGTGATCAAATTCAGCTTTAGTGGCCTTCAGCCTTGTGGACGGAAGTCGACGCGGTCCAGCGGTATTATGATGGCTTGTAGTGTTGATGTGGTGAACTGGTTCGTGTTTAACTTCTGGGGGATCGTACGAAGGAGCTGTCAGCTTTAGAAAACTTTGGAGCGACGCAGAAAATCGTGGTGCAGTCTTGGGTATGAGGGAACGCAGACCTATGGAATTAATCTTGGCCAGTATGTCGTGCACCGTTAGCAACGTAGTGCGATCCAGAAGATTCTTCTGTTGTACACCAACGCTAAGTCCAAAAACTGACAGGAAATCAGCACGGATAATGGCAATCTGAACGTCTACAACGACAAAAATCCAGCGAAATTGGCGTCGCAATCCTGGATCCAGCGTAAGTGAGCGCGTGCCGTATGTTGCTGTTCTATATCAATCAGCAGATTGCAGAGCGGGCGAATTTAGTGGAGAAATTTTTTCACTCGCCGTGAAATTACAGTCACTTTGGCTCCGGTATCGACGGAAAATCTGATACCAGTAGACTTACCTGATATGAAAAATAAGCGACATGTTGGAATTAAGCCAGCGACAGTCGTCGCCGTTACTGACTGGCCAGTGCGTTTCCCGAAGGGGTAGAGTTGAAAGAGCATGGCTGGTTACACTTCCTTGCACGCTGACCAAAGTTCTGGTGGTACCAACAAAATGATGTATTCCTGTTTGGTGTATGTGAACGTGAGCGGTTGAATGGACGCACACTAGATGATGACCGACCCTGACGAGAAATATGGCTCATCATCTGCTGCATCGGCATTGTGAGTGCAGTTATTTGTGCGGTAATTGCGTCGTTTGGTTGTTGAGGTGGGATGAGAAAGGTGACAGGAGCCAATGGGGAAGATGGGTTAGCTTCCAGTACCTTATCCGCAGCGTCAGCTAATTCCATAATGGGGACGGTGGAATTAAACGATGCCAGTATTTCGCGGGTAGACGGAGGCAGGTGTTTTATCCACAGTTGTCGAAAAATAGAATCGTCCATTTTTAGGGGTCCAAGCATCTGTTTCATGTGTCGGAGTAGTTGCGACGGTTTACGATTACCCAGTTCAATATTAGAAAACAGCTGGTCTAACTTTTTCTGCTCCGAAAGTCCACTTCTATTTATCAAGGCTTCTTTTAAGGTGTCGCATGAGAGCATTGTCAATTTCAACACTGCACTGAGCCATGTCAAAATAATAAATTATCCAAAATATAATAGGTAAAGGAAACTGTCAAGTAGGACTCACCAATTTGTGGCGGAACAGATGTTTGAATGACAATAATTCTCAATACAAAAATAACGAATGGAGCCAAGGGCTGGACTCACCAAAGATTGACATTGTTCGTAAGGCGTCCAATGACGGTGGAAAGTATTCGGATTGTTTCAAGCGTAATTGAGGATGCGAAGTAACAGAGCTAAACGTTAATCCAACAAATAAGATGATTCAAAATGGATAGCAATTACGGGTGTTGTAGGAAGAACCAACAAGCACGTGTAGCATAGTTTATTCGAAAACGTGTTGTGTTTTTTTAATCAAGTCAAACAAAAATGCACAGAGATCTGATGCGGCAGTTACGCAATTTTGACAAAATGAAGTAAAAATAACGAAAATTCCGCATGCATACGTAGGCATGAAAAATTTGAAAAATCTCTTTTCGCGCACCATACCGGCGGACTGCAAAATTGCCTATCGGACTCCGCAAACATGTCTCGAAAGTAAACTAGGAACACTTCTAAAACACTCGGATCCAGTAAATTTGTCCATCTCGATGTCAGCGGTTGCCCGTTGACCTGAAAGACAGTCAGTGATCTTGCGATTCAGCGAATGACACACGAGCTCGAGGCAGAGGACCAAGGGTCTCGGATCCAGTTGGTTCCTCTTGATCAGTGTCAAGCGGGCGTTTGCTGATGCGAAAAGCATTCATTGAAAACAATGTGTGGCGCTGCTCCGAGGAATTACAGGAAATATCAAAAAACAAATTTAGATGACTCACATTGAAGGATTTTGAGGAAGGATAATCAAGTAATAGTTTTAAGCGATCGCTATAGGCGCTAATGACGAATTCAGCAGGAAGGAGGTTCCAGAATTTGACAACGGTGTAGGACAAAACTGCTACCCGAGAAAGGTCCGAGGACGAAGCTTGAAAAGCTTCATGTTATGTCCTCGCCGACCGTCATCATTCGCTACAGTGAAGAACTGATCAACGAGGCCTACTCTAAAGAGGAAGTGTGTGAAAATTAAATCACCGCGGAGCCGTCAAAATTCGAGTGGGTGTAGATCGAGAACTTCAAGTCGAGAGTCGTACGCGACATTACTGAGACCTGTGACTGTTTTGGTAGCCACGCGCTGGACACGCTCGACAGCTAAGATGTCTTTCTTCAGGCCGGAGTACACGAACTGATTAGCATACTCGAGGAGCGGCCTTATATAAACCCTGTAAAGCGTCTGGAACGCTCTCTTGTTTATGCGAGGGAAAGTGCGCCTAATCATCTTAAGAAAGGCAAACCCTTTATCCGCCGCCATCTCATGGTGAAAGTCAAAGAAGATAACATCTGAGATGAGACCATTGTCTATGGCCTCCGTCAGACTATCCACGAAAATAAGTATATTGGTTTTGCCTGATCGATTAGGAAGGAAACCATGCTGGGTAGAAGAAAGAAGACGGTGTGATAAGAAGTGATTGAGGATGGCACGCTTTAATAAGCGCCCCATCGTCCTGCATGGAATGCTAGTAAGGCTGATTGGTCTATAGCTAGCCGGAGAATACCGTTCGCCCGTTTTAAATATGAGCGTAACCGTCGCCTCTTTCCATGCGCTATTGAGAATGCCAGTCTGGAGTGTCTGGTTAAACAGCTTATAAAAGCGTACTGCCAGACTAGCAGCTGTTTCTTTGAGAATTCTGGGATGGATGTTGTCGGGATCCACTGCACTATATGAATTGATCTTGGATAAAAGGTCTTCAACTTCTAGCACAGAAAATTCAGTGGTAACCAGTGGTTGTCAGAAGTTCTGCAGTGGAGGCATAGGGTGCCAAACCGGCGGTGCGATGTTGTAGACTATCGAGTAGCACTTCCTGAATAACTCGGTCACAACTAGGGAGTCAGATGAAGTCTCCCCGTCAGGCAATCGTAGAGAAAGAGCCGGGAGTTTATTCTTTCTTGGTCGTCGCATGCGCTTGAAAAAGAAGTTTTTGTTCCCGCGGGCTCTGAGGAGGACGAGTTTGGAGTGCTCACGGATTTCCTGTCTACACCTATTTCGAACAACGTGGAACGAGCTTAGGTCCTCCGATTTCTCCGTAAGCTTATGCTCCGCGAATAAGTAGGAACGGTTATCAAGAAAACGACGTATCATGCGTGGAAGAGGTGGCCGATAAGAGAAAGTGCACAGCTTGCGCAGCACAAATAAGTCGTCCGCTTTCTCAACGGCGCTTTGAAATGCACAGTAGTTTTGGTTCACGGACCCCTAGTCAGAAAGAAATGAACTTAAGTGACTTCTCAGGCCGTCAAAATCAGCCTGATTAAAGTTTCCAACAGTGGACTTCCTTACTGGTTGTTGTAACCAGTAACAGATGAGATCAAATATCAGCAGAGAGTGGTCATTGTGTCCAAGTGTTGGCTTGATAATCTCCCTCTCATTAGTGATAACTAGGTCGAGCAGTGAGGGAGTCTGGCCAGAAAGATGCCGCGTCGAGGCGTTGACACGCTGTGTCTACGCTCTTCGCCGAATCAACGACGATAAGGAGGTCGAAACTCCGCTTTCACATTCCTGGTGGGAAACCGAGATCCAGTTTGTATTGGGAGCACTGAAGTCGCCTATAATAAGCAGATTAGTGAAGTGTTGTAGTCTTAGAAAGCTGTCTAGGTTCGCAAGAAAAATGTCATCGTCGGAGATGTCGAATGAAGGAGAACGGTAAATGACCCCCCTTAAGTGTGATTCTGGGCCACGCAATGCCGGTTGAAGGCCCCAGAGCATCACATTTATCAGAGGACTGATATCCACTGATAACCGTGGATGTCTGGGGATGCTGGTGAAGGAAAATCGTAGAAACCCCATCCTTCCACGGGCGGAGTCAGTTCGGTAAACTGAATACCCGAAGACATTCAGTTCACTGTCACTGATGTCACCTGAGGCTAGGTCTCTGCGAAAGCAAATGAGTGGGGTTGTGTGTCATGAATCAACCGTGTGATTTCCGGCAATTCATTATACAAACTCAAACAACTCGTTTACATGCACTTGAGAGCTACTTCCCCAACTGACTTGGTGAGAAAAGAGATGGGAGAGTGCAAAGAAAAACGAGGGAATGAAGAAGATAAATTTGGGATTCAGCGATTCAGCGATTGATACACGGGTTCGAGGCAGAGGTCCAATGGTCCCGGATCCAGTCGGTTTTTCTTGTTCAATGTCAAGCGGGCGTCTGTTGGTCTGAAAAGCATTCAGTGAAAACAGGGTGTAGCACCGCTCTTGGGAGTTACAGTAAATATCAAAAAATAAACTAAGATTAATGGCATAAAAGAAATTTAGGAAAATGAGAGTCAAGTAATGTTTTAAAGCGGTCGCTAGAAGCGCTACTGACGACCTCAGCAGGAAGACTGTTTCAGAAGTTAACAATCCTGTAGGAAAAACTGCTGTCTAAGAAAGGACGAAGTTTGAAAAGCTTCATGTTATGTCCTCGCCGACCGACGTCATTCGCTACAGTGAAGAACTGGTCAACGAGATCTACTCTAAAGAGGAAGTGTGTGAAAATTAAATCACCACGGAGCCGTCGAAATTCAAGTGGGTAAAGATCAAGAATTTCAAGTCGAGACTCGTACGCGACATTACTGGGACCTGAGACTAGTTTGGTAGCCACGCGCTGGACACGCTCAATGGGTATGATGTCTTTCTTCAGGCCGGTATAAACGACCTGATTAGCATACTCGAGCAGCGAAATAATATCAACCCCGTAAAGCGTTTGGTACGCTTCCTTGCCTATGCGGGGGAAAGTGCGCTCAATCATCCCAAGAGTAGCAAACCCTC